>LPNX010719468.1:61882-75880 GCA_001517045.1 Pseudotsuga menziesii | reverse complement strand
TGGTGGTTCCTGGATATGTGTCGTGAGTCCACTTCGAGTAACGACATTAATGGTCGCCACAGGGCGGGGCTCTACAGAAATCATCTGAAGGTTCAGAGTAGGGATAGTCTGTCATGCCTGAATTTTAGCGATCAGCTGAGGGCACTGTTCGATCACATGATCGATGGCGTGGCAATACCGACATGTCATAGTTGGGTTCCGACAGTCGCGAGCCAAATGCCCGGCTTGGTTACGATTATAACACACAATTTGGTTTCGGCCTCGCCCAGCCATGCCGCCACGACCTCCAGAGGGACCTCGGCCAGAGGAAACCCCCTGGTAGCCATAACTGTCGTTAGGTGGGCCTTCCGTGTGCACCCTGTAGGCATCATAGGTGCGGCACTCCTCTTCATTATGACCGATAGATTTGCAAAATTTATAGTAGGGGTTTGTAGGTCCCTGCACATACTTTTGCAGCAGATAACAGTGCTCAGGTCGATGTTGGCATGTCATTCTGCAAAGCTCACAATAAAGAACCTGTGGTGGAAAGGGGTTCGGCGCACCGGTCTGCAGGTACTTGGATATTAGAGGGCACCGTTCCCTGTCATGTCCTTCAGTCCGACATTGCGTACACCACCCTGCTTCACCGTTAGACTTTCCCTTTTTCATCTCGCGGAGTTCCAGGGCCATCGCAGCTAACTGCGCTTGGATTTGAGCAATCCCAGAGTCATCTCCGACAGGGGCAGTCTCTAGTTTCATTGTGATTTCTAGGGCCTCTTGCTGGTCAGCAACCTTCTGGTGCATGAGCGGCGTTCTGATATGTGGTAACAATGCAGCAATAAACCATTCCTTGTGCTGCGCAGGACTAATGGTAAAACTGACCTGGTCCAGTAGAACTTTGAATCTCTGATCAAACTCCTAGACTGATTCGCCGCGCCGCTGTTGAATCTCTTTGAGTTCAGTGATGCTCTGCGACTCCGATTTAGGTTTCTTAAATTCTTTGATTATGGCCGCCTTGATTTCACCTAACGTAGGGTTCTTGTTGCTAGAAAATTTCATGAACCAAGTCAGAGCCCTGTCCCGAAAAGATGTAATCAGCTGCGCGCCGCGCACATCGGGATCGGTAATTTTTTTCGTGGTCCAGACCGCGTCGCAGAGAAACCAGAACTGTTCTGGGTATTCGGAGCCCGTGCCTTTAAAGATGGGGAGTTTAATATCATCAACGAGGTGGGCCATGGAATTTCGGGCAGTTTGGGGAAGGGGGCTGGCGGTGGAAGGGGGGGGATTTGCACGGGCAGACTGGCCTGTGGCTGGAATACTCGAACCTGGTTGACTCTCAGACGGTGGCGGAATGTCAGGGTTGCGGGGTGGCGTTGCAGGGTAGCTGGCGGGTTTTCAACCTCAGGGTGGTGTGCGGAGTCCGATTCTTCAGGGTTTACAGGGGTGGACGTGGTGATCTGGCTTACAGAAGAGGGGCTAAAATTCTGCTTATACCTTTTCCCGTTTCGCAGCAACCCGCGTTGCTCGTCCGAGAGAGTGGCACTTAGAAACATATGTTAGTACGACTAAACTAATAATCGGATTCAAATAGCAATATACCAATAGTATAAATTCAAAAACTTACCACGGAGATCTTTGAAAGACTGCCGTTCAGCGTCACGGAAAGAAGTGCTTGTATCAATGGCAAACTTGTTGTAAACAGTCACTTGCGCTGCGACACGGGTTCGTATTTTCTTTCTGCGCAAATTGCAAACAGGTCGCAGCGAACCAATCACTGACGTCCTTCACCGAGGGCCTCCAGAACATAGCCCTTGTGGTACAAAGTAAACCCCTCACAAGCAGTTACTGAGTTCAACCGGCAACGGAACCAATTTGTTGGGCACAAGGGCTGACCCGGGTTAACGCTTTATACGTCGCACCAACAAAAGATCCACTGTGTTGGCCCTTTCGGCAACAACCTGCGCGCAGGTTGCAGTCTCACCCGAAACAGCAATGGGGTGCCGCAGAATCAGGTTTCTGCATGCAGAGAGGGGTATTACTGTACCTTAGCCTTTCTAAACAATTATTAATCAACTTCTTGTTAACTTATCATTCATTCACATATAACTTCACAGCATAATAAACAAACCAAACTTGCATAACCCACTACAGGGAATTCACAGCGAAGCTTAGTATTAGCAGAGATCTTATATTATCAGATATATTAAGTTTAATGCATGAAAATGACAGAAACAGGAACAACACAACAAAACCACAACACCAAATATAACGTGGTTCACCCCCAGTGTAGGGGCTACATCCACAAACTGCGTTTTATTCCTCTTTCCTCAAAACCACAGTTTATCTGTGCACTCAGCTGCAGATTCCTTCAGCTCTTAACAGCCGCGCACACAGCAACAGGCTTCTGCGCACACAGCTGCAGACCTTTCTTACTTTCTTACAAAAACCCTCTGCGCACACAGCTGCAGAGGTCGTCCACGCACACAGCTGGGACTTGTCCTTCCTTGCCAAAACCCAACCTTACTTCACCTTATCTTTCTTACATCAAAAAGACTAACCTATCCATTTTCCATAAGCGCTTATTTATACTGCGCAGCTTTACAAAAACCATGGTCTTAAACCATGGGCACCCACAAAACCCTAAACCCTGAATTTAAACCATGGGTTTATTACAAAAAGAGAGGGTTTTGACTTACCCTGACACCCCTAAGACTATTTTGACCCAACGCTCCGCTTACAAATTAACCGCGGAGTTACCCCCTATGGAGTATGCGCCCCAACAGCAGGGTGGCTCAAGCAGTGATGTGCTATCATGAGCACCATTAGTGGATGAGACATGTATACTGAAGGCTGATAGCTTAAGGATTTTTTGTATGATGATTTTTCCTGAAAGCCTACGTGCTTTAGATGAGGTCTCGGGACCTATTTTTTGTAAAACTTTTTTGTATATATATACATACTTTTACATGGTATTTATACGTTTCAAATGGATAAATGCATTTTCTATGAGTTCTATATGTCTTTAAATGTTTATTTACAATGTACCATGTTTGATTTAACGTCATGAATGGGAAATATGCCAATATAGGATGTAATTAGACAACGAATCAGCAACTACATTATGTTCCCTAGGGATATGCCTATAGGTAATGGTTCCAAATGATATTTCTAACAAACGTACCCTCCGAAAGAGGTAGAGGATCACCGGGTTCCTAATGGTGTAGACATGGCTTAAATGACAAACCACAAGCTGAGAGTCCATCAAAACTACTAGATCACGGACATCCTAGGAGGTAGCTTCAGTCAGGAGACCGATGACTGCTTCATACTCTATTAGTAGCGAGACCTAAGCAAACCGCTCCTAAACTAACCAAATATTCAGCTGGGGAATAAATAACCCAAGCAACTAAGGCTAGATTCAAGGTGTGGTGGCAAGCACCATCAGCGAAGCCGTAGAAAGCCATTTGCATGACCAAAAACATGGTATAAACATATGCGGACACTAAAACTCAAAACCATCTTGAAAATACTAAAAGCACACTGAAAGTCAATCAATATATATATATACAAGATACCATCCAATAAAACCTAGGCATAGTACCTTTTCAGGTACAACCCATTGCGAGGTTGCCCCAAAGGGATTCCATCATAATCAAGTAACTCATAGGCTCCTTTCTCTAACACCTTGGAAATAACGAAAGGTCCATACCACATGGACTCGAACTTACCCTTCCCTAGCTTGTCATATCTCTGGTCATAAGCCAAAACTAGGTCACCCTCATTGAAAACACGAGGCTGGATGGATTTATCATACTTCACCTTGACGTGTTTCTTATGTGCCTCATTAGCTAAGGAAGCATCTATATGAGTCTAATCAAGGTTATTCAAGTACAAAAATCTTGCTTCCTTTACGGAAGTATCTAGGAGAAGTTCGACGGAAAGTTGTAAAGATGGAATCTGACATTGGATCAGCAAGATAGCTTCAAGTCCATAGACAAGCTGGAATGGCATGAAACTAGTAGCTGTTTTCATGGAAGTCCGATAATCCCAAAGAGTGAAAAAAAGAATGAGTTTCCAATTGTATTTATGATCTCCAACCATCTAACGAAGCATAGTTTTCAAAACCTTATTATTGGCCTCTACCTAACCATTATCTTGCGGATAATATGACGTAGAGTTTTCATGGTGAAAACCTAGCTTGGCACTCAATTCCTCCATCCTTTGATTATGGAAATGAGATTCATGATCAGTGATGATGGACTGCGAAACTCCAAATCTAGCTATGATATGATTGAACAAGAAGAGAGCAGCAGTCTTACCATCTTCTATGTATGTAGGCATGGCCTCAGCCCATTGTGTGAAATAATCCATGGCTACGATGATGTAACCATGCCCCCCAGCTGAGGTAGGCTTACAATGCATGAAGTCAATCCCCCATTTGGCAAAAGGGCCAATGGAAATGACGGGGTGAAGCGGAGTAGGATGGGTGTGCTTTTTGGGATAAAAATGTTGGCAAGGAGGGAATTTATTAACAGCTTCATGACAGTATTTGAAGATAGAATTCCAGAAATAGCCAGCATGAAGGATTTTCTGGGCTGTAGCCATCCCAGATAAATGACCACCACATGCTCCAGAGTGGAAATCATTCAGTACGTGTTCAGCCTCCTCATGAGTGAGGCATCGCTGAAGAACGGAGTCAATCCCACGTCTATACAAGGTATCATGCAAGATAAGATAGTACTTCACGTGGTGCCAGATGTGGTGACGATCATTGTGAGATAGATGTGGATGAAAACACTGGGTCTGGAGATAAATTAGCAAATATCCATACCAAGGATCAGTAGTGCTAATTAGGAACATGAATTCATCTGGAAATGAATCGCTGGGCTCAGATTCCGTGGTAGCATAGGGAAGGTCACACATAAGTTCAACAAAAACCAAGGATTTCTTTGATGTAGCCTTGGCAAACTCAAGATCAAACTCCTGAAGGATGACGATCCAATGGGAGTACTAGCCCCCGAGTACTTGACGAGTCAGAATGTAGTACATCAGGTTCTGGTATGCCAATACGGTGGTAGTGCAAAGTAGAATGTAGTGATGAAATTTTTGCGCAGCAATGACCGTGGCCAAAGCTAGCTTCTCCACATGTGAATAATGGGTTTCAGAATAAATAATATTCTTATTGGTGAAATTAATCACATGATCTTGATTGTGGAGATTGTCCTACACTAAAACCATGGTGATGGTAGTAGCAGAGGCAACAATATACAAGAGAAAGTCCTTTGAATAATCCGGGGGGTGTATCATGGGTGACTGAGTCAGGTCGTGCTTAAGATTATCAAAGGTGCATAGGCCCTGGTAATCCCAGAAGAATGGAGTGTTCTTCTTGAGGAGACGCATATAACCATGCGTTTTTTCAGTGAAATTGTACACGAAATGGCAGAGAAATTTTTCCTTCCCCTACAAACTTTGGAGTTCAATGATGTTGGTTGGGGCTGGTAGATTAATGATGGTGGAAATATTCAAAGGATTGATCTGGATGCCATAGTTGGATACCACAAATCCAAGGAGATGTCCCGTCTCAACGTAAAAAACACATTTATGCGGATTGAGCCGTATATTATAATGACGACATCTCAGGAATATGGATCTAAGATGACCAGGATGGTCCTCCCATCACTGTGAATGAGCGAGGAGGTCATCAAGGTATGGTTCAACAATATGTTTAATGTCATGAAACGCATAGGACATCGCATGCTGGAACGTGGCTCCAACATTTTTCAAGATGAAAGGTAACTTATTATATGCAAAGGTTCCCCTTGGGAAAATGAATGTCGTCTTATGCTGATTGGAGGGCAATATCTCAATCTGATTATAGCCAGAGAAGCCATCCATGAATGGAAAGATGACACTTCCAGCATAGTTGTCAATAATCTGATTGATGTGTGGGGTAGGAAAGTTGTCCTTGGGACAAGCTTTATTTAAATCCCTAAATTCGATGCAGACTCTTATGGTGCCCTACTTTTTATTGATAGGGACAGCGTTCGATAGCCATTCTGTCAAAGGTACAAGATAAATAAAACCATCTTTCAAAAGTTTCTCAATCTCAGCTTTAATAGCTGCGGCCTTCCTAGGATGGAATTTCCTAATTTTCTGCCTGATAGGTTTAGCCATCGGATAAGTTTTAATCTCATGGACCACAATGGAAGGGTCGATCCCTGCCATCTCTTCATAAGACTAGGAAAAAATATCATGGAATTCCTTAAAAAGTTCCTTACATGATTCAGATCCATCTGTGGAGCAATTTTTCCCAACATCAATGTGCTCAATAACATCAGGATTGGCTGATATGTCAATTGGGTTCGTCTGAGTAATGTTGCAAAGGTTTCCTTTAGAATCTATATCTTGCAACAAGATAGGACTTTGCGGAACGTTGACAATATCAGTAGGAAATAAGGATGCAAAATCATGGCTTGCCAAACTGGTAATGGAGAGGAACATGGATCTATGATGGTGATTCTCCCAAATGGGCTCATCCGTATTCATGATCTCTATAATGGACTCGTCAAAAGGAAAAGTCTCAGAGAGATAATCTAGAATCGAAAGAGAGGGTTCTAACCAGTATGGTAAATGGTAAGGATCCAAAGTCACTGAATGAAGGCCATCAGTGTAATCATTGGAACAAGTTTGAATGGTTTCATACATAGCTTCATGCGGGCTCAACGAGGTGGACTCAACAACATTTTGGCCCTTGGGCTCAAAATAAAATGAGGAGATCATATGTACTATTGTGATATTCGTGCTAGGAGGAGTAGAGGGGAAAATCCCCATAAGGGATGAATCCTTCAGTATACCTACCCTAATCAATTGGTAAGGAGGAGCGGACTGACCTAACATGGGGATGTTATTAGCTGTGGAAGTAGTAACATCCGACGTACATAAATCAAGCTGGTCAATGGTAACAATTCTCCCAAGATGTGGGAATTGGACCATTCGAAATATTATTGAAGCAATAGCATTCATGGCATAGAACCAATTCCTTCCTAAAAGGAGGTTATAATCCAAATTGGCATCTACCACTTCTACTTGGATGGAAATGGTTTTTCCCCCTAGCTTGACCACGAGGGCTGATATGACACCATGGGGTTGGAAACCCCATCCATCAGAGGATTTAAGGGTCGTAGGTGATGTAACAAGCTCGGGAGAGCCAAGGGATTTCCAACAAGTTAGAGATAACACCGAGGTCGAAGCCCCTTCATCTAGTATCGTTCGAAATACTTTCTTTCCCACTATTTTCATAATGATCTAAAAGCAAGTTTATGCGGTAATCTAGGTTTATAATTCTCAACATTGAAGTGAATCAAGTTAGTGTTATCCGGGTCTACAACTCGTAAGGTATTTAACAAGTTCTTGCGCTATGTGGGGAAACTTTGGAGTACTTCTAGGGTAGACATTGTACAAGGTGCCTGAGCGAGATCTTCAACTACATTATAAAATTGAGCAGCTCGGGCATTGGGATTAAAGATAGCCTTCCGAAGAGTACTCTTTGGTGGGCGCAAAATCATGTCGAGAGTAGGCTTCTCAATAGACAAGGGAACAGTAGACAAGGATTCCAGAGAACTAGTAGAGGGATCTTTCCCTGAAGAAGATTGATCTTCATTCTTATTTGTGGGTTTATCATAATTCTGGCTTCGATTTTGCAGATGGATGGTATTTGAGGACATCATATGAATTTCCTCTGATGAACTAGAGTTACCCTGGTTGGACATGTGGTCTACCAGTTGTTGTTGAGAGGGAAAAGGATCCGTAAGTACTACAGGTGCGGGATTGGACTTCAGAAACCGAGAGATTTCGTCCCGATGGGGAAACTCCTTTGAAAAGTGGTCACCACCACATAACAAACAAGGATATTTATCCTTCCTTTTCCCTTTTTCATTGTCATTATTGGTTGATCGTGGGGTCTCTTGTTGGTTTCCAGGTTTTTTATTTTTATTTTTACCTTTCTTTTTATTACCCGAGGTTTGAGTACTTTGAATAGAATTGACCTTGGCAGAAACCTTGGGAGTCGACGGAGTAGCAGTTTGGGTTCGCTTGGTAGGTTTCACTGTGGATGTGGACTGGATTGAACCAACAATCCCATCAACAGGTACTTCTGCTGGTGGCTTGGCAGGGTCAGTGCTGGGGTGAAGAGCTTGAGGAATCAGGTCATAAAGAGTCTTGAACTGAAAATATACCAAGTCTAGCTATTGAGCTCGAATAATATCCTACTCTTCGGTAACAACACTACCCATGGCCACATCTTGGGAAATAGGAGGCAACAAGGACTTAGTGACCCAATCAGCTAACAACTGATTCGGAATAGGGGCCTTAATAAACCTTCTCCATCTTCTCCACTCATGAATATGATCAGAAATGTGGGTGGAGGTGTTCTATTGTAGAGAATTTAAAATATGAGTGCCCGTTTCATAACGAATAGGGATATGAAAGTGCATAAGAAATACGGTTGCCAACGAGCCAAAATCCACAAACGAATGATGTGGGAGTTCAATGTACCACATCATGTCCGTACCAGTCAAAGTTTGCTGAAAGATTCGTAACCAAATGGAATCATCCATGAGGGAATTCGAGGAACACCACAAATGAAAAGTCATAACATGGTTCCGCGGATCTTCACCCTGCTTCCCATCGAATTTTGAAATATCCGATGGTAACTTTACCGAAATGGGAGGCCATGAGGGATTGTGTCGAATGGGATCATTAATCAACTTGGACAAATCAAGAAAGTAGAAAGTTGCCAGGAAAGGTAACTGTCTATTGGGTTCCACATACTAGTAATATTGACATGGCATATAATTACCAGTAGGGCCATAGGTAGACTGATAAACAGGTTGCTGTGAGGAAGAACCACTGGAAGATCCACCTATGGGGGTTTTATTTATGGAATTAGGACTGCTAGGACTACCAGGGCCTCTAGGAGGAGGACCACCAGGGACACCATGACCACTAGGACCACCAAGACCACCAGGACCATCAGGAGGGGGACCACCAGACCCTTCGGATCCTCCAGGAGGTGGAAAACCTCCAAAGCCACCAGAACCACTAGGTGGAGGGCCACCAGAACCTTCAGATCCATAAGGAGGAAAGCCACCAGGTCCCCGAGGACCACTAGGACGACCATGACCATGAGGAGGATCACCAATTCTCTGGGACTATTAGGTCCCCCAGGGGGAGGACCTCCATAAGGTGGTCCTCCCACACCTCCTGCAGTATGTATAGGTATCCCTATTAAATTTCCATATGCTTAGCTAAGACATTAGTATTTCATTTCATTTTCATAACAAAAAGAATATAAACAGGATCACTGAAAGATAGACAAGCACAACCATACAAAAGGAACACAAAGATTTATCCTGGGAAAACCCTAAAGGGAAAAACCCAGCAAAAGCTTCCTCAATATAGATGCCCCAAAAAGATAAAAAATAAAACCAGCAAGGAGATCAAAGCTTGATCCTCCTCCTTCTCCAGCTACTTCTCTTCTCCACTAATGCACTACAAAAGTGAGAGTGTGTGTGTCAAATGAGGAGCAATACACCTCTATTTATATTCATCCATTCACTTAAGTTAACTCATTTGACATGTAGGCTCGAGTTACACATGTAGGCTCAAGTAACCACACTGGGGTGCTGATGACCCACCTTTGCAATTAGAGGGGACTACCTCATGACTCTTACTATTTCTTTCGATTAGGAGCATCGGGGTACAATGTAATACAAGTGGTTCTCCCAGTAGGATCATCGGGGACCACAAAAACATACATATAGAATATTCTTCGAAGTTACAATATTTCAACACTCCCCCTTAACGAGAAGGGTATTCTAAAACAACATCAACAACAACAATAACAGGAGAGAGAGAGAGAGCATCATCATCATCATCAGGGTAACACATCTATAAATCATTGGAAGCTTTTCAACATCATGTAGTCTTCATCTTCAATCTTCAGTCTTCATCATCAACAACATCTTCAGCATTTTGATCTTTCAATTAGAAACAACATCTTCAGCATTTTGACCTTTCGCTCAGCAACATCTTCAGCACTTTGACTGTTCGACCAGCAACAACATCTTCAACATTTTGACCTTTCGCTCAGCAATATCTTCAGCACTTTGAATTTTCGATCAGCAACAACATCTTCAGCATTTTTTCCTTTTGATCAGCAACAACATCTTCAGCATTTTGTCCTTTTGATAAGCAACATCTTCAGCATTTTTGACTTTTCGATCAGCAGCAACATCTTTAGTACTTTGACTTTTCGATCAGCAATATCATCATCAATACTTTGCCCTTTCGATCAGAAGCAACATCATCATCATCATATTCTGATCTGTCGATCATAATCATCATCACATTCTGATCTTTCGATCAGAAACATCATCATCATACTCTGATCTTTCGAATAGAAACATCATCATCATCATAGTGCGTCATCATCAGACTCTGATCTTTAGATCAGTATGTCATCATCATCATACTCTGATATTTCAATCAGTAAGTCATCATCATCATCGGCAACAACCTGCAATCCACAACTCAAAGACAGAAAGTCTTTGGATCATTTTTGGACTTAAAGTCCAGGGATGATACAATCCCACCACATTCTCGACAACTGAAGTTACCAGATTGATTACGGGAGAATCAGTCCCTATCACTTTAGGACTAAGCCAGACGATGCAATCCTTACCACATTCTCGACGACCGAAGTCATCGGATACAATTACGGGATAATCACTCCCTATCACTTTAGGACTTGAGTCCAAGGATGATGCAATCCTACCACATTCTCGACGACCAAAGTCACCAGATACAATTACGGGATAATCACTCCCTATCACTTTAGGACTTGAGTCCAAGGATGATGCAATCCTACCACATTCTCGACGACCAAAGTCACTAGATACAATTACGAGATAATCACTCCCTATAACTTTAGGACTTGAGTCCAAGGATGATGCAATCCTACCACATTCTTGACGACCTAATTCACCGGATACAATTACAGGATAATCACTCCCTATCACTTTAGGACTTGAGTCCAAGGATGATGCAATACTACCACATTCTCGACGACCGAAGTCACCGGATACAATTACGGGATAATCACTCCCTATCACTTTAGGACTTACGTCCAAGGATGATGCAATCCCTCTTCAATATTGAAGACCGAGGTCTCCAGATCTATTATGGACAGATGTCCCAGGATGATACAATCCCTCTTCATTCTTGAAGACCGAGGTCTCCGGATCACTTTAGGGAAAGTGCCCAGGGATGATACAATCCCACCACATTCTTGAGGACCGAGGTCACTGGATCTATTATGGACAGATGTCCCGGGATGATACAATCCCTCTGCATTCTCGAGGACCGAGGTCTTCGGATCACTTTAGGGAAAATGCCCAGGGATGATACAATCCCATTGCAACATCACTACTCCCCCTTTCGAGGAAGGCCTTTCCGAACAACACCAAGCTTGTTTTGAAAGTGTTCGAACTCTACTTGAGGCAGAGGCTTCGTCAGTACATCATCATCCAAACCATCATCATCTACATCTTTAGTATCTAAATATTGATCTATCACCATCTGTATCTCCAGTATGCGAATACAAAAAGCATCATCATCTATATCTTCAGTATATAAATACTGAAAGCATCATCATCTCTATATTTAGTATAGAAATACAGAATCACCATCATCTATATCTACAGTATGTAAATACTGAAATATCATCTATATCTTTAGTATGGGAATACTGAAATCATCATCATCTATATCTTCAGTATGGGAATACTGAAACATCATCATCTCTATATTCAGTATAGAAATACTAAATCACCATCATCTACATCTACAGTGTCATCATCTTCATCTTATCTTGTATGTAGAAATACTGGATTTCTACGTGTTACGTCGGAACATAGGGTTCTTTGTCATCACAACTGTGGTTATCACATAGAATCATTGATGTGTCCATATTCAGGTCAAAGATACTTGATATCAGCTTCTGAATCCATATGGATTCACAACTTAGTAGAGCAATTTGCTATGTATTCTGCTTCAACCGTGCTAAGAGAAACACTGGATTGTTTCCTGCTAAACCATGAACTCATAGCAGACCTCAAACAAAAGCATATCCCTGATGTGCTTTTCCTGTCTGAGATACTTCTAGCCCAATATGCATCTGTGTAGTCATACAATATATACTCATGGATACCATCATAGTATAGACCAAAGTCTATAGTCCCTTTCAGATATCTCATCACATGTTTTGCAGCTACTAGGTGAACCCGTCTTGGTTGAGCAAGATATTGAATTAAGGTGTTGACAGCAAAACAAATGTCTAGTCTGGTATTTGTTAAGTACATCAATGACTCAATGATCTGTCTATAGTGAGTCACATCCACTAACTCTAATGAGTTATCAGCTAATAGCTTCAGGTTGGAGTCCATGGGTGTGGCCATGACTTTGCATTCCAACATATTGAATCTCTTCAATATCTCTACCACATACTTTCCCTGGTTGAGAAATATTCCTTCTAAACTTTGCCATACTTTCAGACCTAGGAAATAATGCATTAACCCAAGGTCTTTCATCTCAAATTCTTCTGCTAGTTTCTTCTTTCTTTCCATGATCTATTTCTCATTCCCTGTCAAGAATAAGTCATCCACATATAGTAATAGAATGACAGGTACATCTTCTACAACCTTGTAAGGAAGGTTAGGATCGACTTTACTCTTGGAAAATCCCATGCTCATCAGGAAACTATCTATTCTTCCATACCAAGCTCTGGGAGCTTGTTTCAGGCCATAGAGGGCCTTCTTCAACTTGCATACTTGATTCCATCTATCTTCAACTTCAAATCCTCGTGACTATTGGATCATACCATTAAGGAAGGCTTGTCTTTACTTTATCATGGAAGAAACTACCATGATAGTTTTGAAGGAAGTGTACCTTGCTTCCTGGAGTAAGTGTCTCTTCAGAATTAATTCCCTCTTTCTGATAGAAACCTCTAGCCACAACTCTTACCTTACTTCTATCAGCAACATATCTTATCTTGCAAATCCATTTGGAAGATACCACATTCTTGCTTTCTGGTTTGAGTACTATATCCTAAACATCATTCTAGTATCATAACATCTTCTATGAGTTTGTCTTCTCAGTTCATCAACATATCCTAGTCTTCTGCATTCAACCTTGAAGGTTGGAACCCACTTTACTCTTGGTAAAGTCTCGATCCATCACAAAGCTATCCATCATGTTGTACCATGTCGAACTCAGATATAATTTTCTGTAGTCACTCACCCTGAAGTGGAGTATCATCTTCCCTCTTCATTCTGTACAGGTGGTTCTATGCTTGATATATACTGGTCAATAGAGTATGTCATGTCATAGTCTATTCTTTCTGGGGAGAATCATGAACCTTGCTTTGTACACCTATTCCATCATATCGTATACATCATTCCTCGTGATCAAATGTTATAGCTTATTTCATAGCATTATTTTCTTCATCTTGAGTTATCTCTTGTACCCATGGTGGTCTTCATCCTTCAAGGTGGATCTACCACTCTCTGAAGCTCTTTCTTTCATCATGGTGTCTCTAACCCTGGGAGCTTCAGATTCATGTTTATTGGAGTGAATCTTGAATTGTCATCACGTGTTCTTTAGAACAAGTCTCAACCTTCTTTTCTTGTAGGAGGTTTTACATGAACTTTCCTACAATTCAAATGCACCAGTTGCATGGTTAGAACTATTTCATAAAACATATGCATAATGACAAATTCTTATGCATCATGCAACTATTTAGTCAATACAACATTCATCCATATCTCACATAAACTTTCTTGATTCCTTCCATCTCCACCATGACATTATTGAGATTGTGCACTAATCCAATATGTCAGCAAAGAGGTTTGATAAGTAGAAATGGAGAGTTGTATAGCACCATGAGATACTTACCCATCAAAT
>LPNX010719468.1:0-61605 GCA_001517045.1 Pseudotsuga menziesii | reverse complement strand
TCTTCCCAAAGTCTGTTGAAAGTAATTACTTCCTTCTGGCACACATTCTTTGCATGAATGAATCCCATGATTCTGGGAGGCCATTCAAGGTGGCTATCACCACTTCTACATTCTCCACTTCTTCTTCTACCGCTTCAAGTTCTTCTGCATTCTGGATCTTCACATTCTTCAACTGTTTTCTCAAAGCCATCTTATGATTTAAGTTCTTATCTTCAAATATATTTGTCAAGGAATCAAACATCTTCGGTGTATTTGGGGAGACACTTGTGGTACAAGTTGATTCATGACTAAATCAGCAATGATCTTCTTGGCCTTGACCAATTTCTTCTTGTGTAAGGCTTCTAGCCTCATCTCCCTCTGGAATTGGAACCTCTATACTCATGTAGGTGTCCAAACCATTTTCTTCAGAGAGATCATATACTTCTAGGCTTGGAATTTGTCAACTTCACCAAGCTTATCATCAAGCTGATGTGATAGATCACTTTGAAATGAGAACCTCAAATGAAAATAGCAAAGGATTAGATCTTACCGATTTGAGGTGTTCGTCTTGGTTCCGAAGCTCGCTGATCTAGGGTTTGTCACAAAATCCCTAATTTTAAAAAATTGGAATATTTCAGATCTGAATGGATAGACAGATATATCTCTTCAAATGGAGCTGTCCAATGTACTCCTTTTCTTAAAATAGTGGAGGGAAGTTCCCGGAACAGGAAGCCCTAGATTTCCAATTTCTTCTGCAGAAATGCCTGTTACTGTTTCTGTGATATATCCAAAATTACTGATCCTCTGTGTCTGAAATTTTGTATTGCGGTAAAATCACATGTCCATGATCCAAAACCATAGGTTTAATCAGAATTGGTTTCACCATTTGGTATTTATGATCGTTTTCCCAAGGTGATATGTTACAGGACTGTTCAGAACAATGAAGTTGTACGGCATGCCACGTGTCACTAGTTCATCTTCTGAGTCTGATATTTGGAACACTAAAATTAAATTTAGTTTCCTTTCTGGAACATCTTTAGGAATTCCATTTGGACCTCTGTATCCCAAGATATTTCAATTCACCCCAGGTGTCCTGTTTAGGGATGAATTCTGGAAGAGGCTTGAACCCTAACTTGGAGAGAACATATCTCCTGGAATACAAAGAATATGAGGATTTATTTTGGACACAGTGTTCATAAGGATTTTATATTCGGCCCCTGCAATTTTCAACTCCTGATCCATCATCAATGTCGGAATATAGTGAATGTACCAAAACGTAGCAGTTTTAGTATTTAGGGTTTTTCTAGCTCGGGGTCAAACTAGGGTTTGACTTTCATGGAGTTTCACCCAACCAAATTTCTTGATATAAGTCTCTAATCTTTGGCTTTGATGAGGAGAACAATCCTATTCTGGTCTCACTCAAAAATTCCTCTTCTTTAGAAAGCCCTAATTTCCACATCGAAAACTGAAAATGCTTGGAATCGAATTTCGCTTCGATAGAAAGATGCGCCCTTCAATGGAGAGTCATCCTAGCATACTTTTGCTGATGGATTGTGGAGAGAGACCCAAAAAGTAAGAATCCCTAGCTTCTGTAGCTGCACAATGTCTTCTTCTCAGGTTAGCTCTGATACCATGTTAAATTTCCATATGCTTAGCTAAGACATTAGTATTTCATTTCATTTTCATAACAAAAAGCATATAAACAGGATCACTGAAAGATAGACAAGAACAACCATACAAAAGGAACACAAAGATTTATCCTTGGAAAACCCTAAAGGGAAAAACCCAGCAAAAGCTTCCTCAATATAGATGCCCCAAAAAGATAAAAGATAAAACCAGCAAGAAGATCAAAGCCTGATCCTCCTCCTTCTCCAGCTACTTCTCGTCTCCACTAATGTGCTACACAAGTGAGAGTGTGTGTGTCAAATGAGGAGCACTACACCTCTATTTATATTCATCCGTTCAGTTAAGTTAACTCATTTGACATGTAGGCTCGAGTTACACATGTAGGATCAAGTAACCACACTGGGGTGCTGATGACCCACCTTTACAATTAGAGGGGACTATCTCATGACTCTTATTAGTTCTTTCGACTAGGAGCATCGGGGTACAATGTAATACAATTGGTTCTCCCAGTAGGATCATTGGGGACCACAAACAAATACATATAGAATATTCTTCGAAGTTACAATATTTCAACAATCCCTCCCATGGCTAGCATGTAAGACCAGTTGGGTTGCCCCCATGGAATAAAAGTGTTACTAGGGTATGGAATTCTAGTAGGATTAGATGGATGATTACCTACAGGTATTTGATAACCATAACCACTATAAGACTGAATGGTCATAGGTTGTGCCCCCAAGGGCTGACCTGAACTAAATGAGGGATTTATGACATTAGTGTGGGCGGGAGGGATAAAAACTATAGATGTTTCTATGTTAGAGGTCTACTCTTGACTAGGTACAACTATGGTATTAGATAACGTAGGTTGTGCCGGGGGTTTCCCGCCAGCATTCAAAGGTACTGACAAAACAGGAAATGAAGGTTGGGCCTCAGATGCAAAAGACCTGGGATGATTTGGAACAGACATAACATAAGAGGTGAGCCTGGGTGGAAATTTGACCTGGGCTATGGGTTGTTAATGGATGATCTATAATCGGTTCAATGGGTCTCATAGAAATAGCTAGTGAACGATATCCCATAGGAAGAGATGCGAATCATACTGGTGTAGAGCCTAGTAGGTTATCAATCTACTTTTCTACCTCTTGTGCATGGAGGATAGAAACATGATATTGCTTGCGTTCTTCTTCACTATCAAGAGAACTTACAGGGGTGCCAAATGAGGCAATGGCCTGTCCGATAGGTGTCTCCCAAAAAGGAGCATTAGGACCAAAGTCCGGACAGGTATCATCAGCATGAACTTCCAAGGGAAAATGGAATGATGAATCTTCCCAGGAAGGTTGTTGGACCAAGGGAGGTGAGTGTGAATAATATGGTACTCCACTTTCCACCACCACATTTTCTCCCACTTGGGAGGTGGTGGAAGCTCCTTGGTCAATAGCTTCCATTGGATTTTCTCCTAAAACAGGAATAAAATCAGGTGGCAAGCCCCGTACTCTCCTGGACTATCTTAACTCAACCAGTTTGTACAATTCCTATCTAACCTAGGGTCTGGAAATCTAGAAAAAACACACCAAAAGACTTCCCTACTCAAACTATAGGTCAAAACAAGCAGACTTAAAATGAAAGGAGAAGTTCAAAAGTCAGGTCTCTCACTAGGATTGTCAAGCAGGTTCCACTCACGATATTCCTTGAGGGTATGTGCATAGTAATATCCCCGAATGCTGTTTTCAATTTATGGCTCCAAAAAAGATGGCCAAAGGGCTTTTCTCAGATAGATAAGGTACCCTACTAGGGCTCCTGATAAACTCAAGGTACGTGGGAGCTTGAATCGGTAGTAATGCTATCTAATGCATAACCGTACACAAGGGGCCTTCCGATATACAATCGAGTACGTGAAGTACCTTTCTATATACCTCAAGGGTACGTGAAAGGCCATTTGATATACCGACGGTACATGGAAGAACCGCGCAAGTCCCAGAATTTAATGCTGACAAAATAATGACAGCTCCTACACTTTACGACACCCGAGCACGTCTCTAACCTATCACTCAAGTTACTATGTAAATTTTAACCTATAACTACCCTTAATTTTAACTTGTACGGTTAGGTGAATGCATGATGTTTTGACAGAAAATTAAAACCATGCAATATGCTTGTGCAAATGTTCACTTTACCCTTCAATATGCCTACTTACGGGAGGGAAGAGAGTGTTTTTCTTTTTGTTTCAAAACCAAAAACCATTCCAATCAACAGTCATGAACATCAAATCAAATACAAGCAAACACTTTTACAAACCAACAATCTTCTTTTCGAAAGCAAATGAGAAGGGTGAGAAAGTCTTATCCTAAAAGAACAACACCAAGCACACCTATATGCCAATGCACTCTAACTTTTCATATTTCTCAAAAACATAAGCAAATCTAACTTAAAACTACCATTTTTTTAATTTTGATTGAGATGGTCCTATATGCATGAGAGACGAAATATCATAAAGGTCCTGAAAGCTTATAAAGCCAATCAGAAATCCCAAATCCAATGCTCAAATATGATGTCCTAATCTCAAGCAAAACTTTTTTTTTTTGAAGGAAAGAAAAATAAGTTTACTATGCAAGCAAGAAATGAAACCTAGAAGCTAATCTACTATCCTTATTTTAGTATATGCAACGAAAAGAGAGTTCAATGAGCACCCAAACTTTCAGAAAACAAGAAATCCTTCTTTAAGCAAAACCAACAAGTAATAAGTGGAAGAACAATAAAAAATACTAAACAAATTTTTGAAATTCCAATCAAATAAATCTTAAACCATCAAAGCAGCAAGCCACACACATCAGATTCAGTGACACAAGCCTGATAACAGAATTGAAAGCAATCAAAATTCCAAATTTTTGCAAAGAGAAATGAGGAAAAAGGGTTTTGGACTAATTCCTACCTGGCACCGTGATTCGTAGGTGTTGTAAGGGCGTTTCCAAAGCAGCACCGTTCCTCACAAACTGGATACAGGCGGTGGCATTGTTTACTACTCACTATGTTTAGGCGGTGTCATCGCTCCTCATACAAAGCATGGCCGCGGTTCCCTATAGATGGCCAAAACAAAAAGAGAACGATGGATCAGATAAAAAAATATTAGATTAAGGAAAATACTATCGAATTGAATGTGGTAACAGAGCATAAAAAACCGAAATGACTTAGATCTGAACAGATCTGGAGATTTCAAACCCAAATAATACAAATTAGAAAGTAGATTTGACTGAAAAGAGTTGAAGAAAATGGAGCCTAGAATCAAACAAGATTTGGAGACTGAGGAAGATCAGAACAACTGAATACTTATTCCCCATTGGAGTCACTAGATTTGTTAGCTGAAATATTTCACCTCCTGCGAACAACAAGGTGTTTCGCTGGTCTGAATGGTTCAGATCCAAAACAAATAGATTACAAAGGCTGATAACTCTCCCTAGATGCCGTAGATATCTGGAATACAAGGCTTTGATAGTCCACCTGTGTACCTGCAATCAAGCTCAACATGAAACAGATCAAAGCAACCAGAATATGATCTACTAATCTATGCTGGTGACTAAGGAATCTAGCAATATATATCTGAAATCAAACACCAACAATATATATGGGACATAAAATCAACTTGCATTAGAAATATGAAGAAGTTTACAACCAAGCCTTAGTGTTGACATGCATCTCCATGAAACCAGCTCTTCATCCCCAAAAGCTCCGACTCTAGCTCTCTATGCTCTCTCCAAATGATCTTGGGCCAAGAATCAATCCAACAACATAACAATACCTTCAATGCTCTCCCCTCAACCATGTCTATGAGCTCATATTTATAAGGCTTTAATGGATAGAGATGGTTGATAAAATAGTGGGTGAGGTGGCCTCTAAGATCTGAGGATGAGGGATCTTGAGCTCAACCACCCGACAACAGTAGGGATAAGGTAGTACACGAGGCTTATCATTGAGAAGCCTTGAGAAACTTCTCTTTTTCCCTTTTTACCTAGGGTACTGCACTTCTCCTTCTATGGCAGAGCGGTTCTGGTAATAAACGCCTATGGACCAAGGGTAACAGGTAGTGGCACTGCTTGTGGACAACCGATGAAAACCGGTGCGAGTAGGGGTACCACTCCTGGATAAAGGGGCATGAGCAGTGTTGGGAATTTGTGTGATAGACTGATAAAAAACCATTTAGTTTTCACTCCAGAAGTTGGGATTCAAGGCAAGTACGTATGTCAAATGTCTTATCACATGATGGTGATAGGATTTTGGTATAATAGTGGAATGCATTACCATTTTTCCATGACTCTACTTCATCTGCGAGTAACTCATTCAATAGATAATGTGACTAGTTGATTTGAACTCCCTCCACACAGAGTTCATCTACCATAACCGCACCCATAGTACACTGGTTTGGTCACATCTTATCTGTTTCTGAGTCTTCATCCTCCTAAAGAGGTGGTGGTGGTGGTGGTAATGTTGCTTGTCCTTTGTTATTTATGTTTCTAGTGAACTCCCCCCATGAGACTCTAGACGGACCTAACAGGTATGAACACGCTTTTCTTAAAGGCCTAACTAAAATTTTCTCAGCATCTTGAACAACCTCGTCCTGTGGTGGGTGTTGGGATATAGGGCAGACCCGAGATTTATACCATTAAATTCGCACCAACAAAAAACCCACAGTGTTGGCCCTTTCGGCAACAATCTGCGAGCAGATTGCAGTCTCACCCGAAACAGCTATGGGATGCCGTAGAATCAGGTTTCTACAAGTAGAAGAGGGATATTACTGTACCTTAGACTTGAACAACTTATATTCATATACAATGAGATTCAACATTCACATATATAACTTCGCATCTAAATAAACAGACAGTGACTTGCATAACCCTTTACTGGGAATTCACAGTGAAGTTGTTTAGTTAGCAGTGATCTTATTTATCAGATATATATTTATTAATGCATGAAAGAACATAACAGAAACAGCACAAAGAACCACAACACTAGATATAACGTGGTTCACCCCCAGTGTAGGGGTTACATCCACAGAACTGTGTTTTATTCAACTCTTTACTAAAATCACAGTTCTGATCTGCACACTCAGCTGCAGATCCCTTCAAGTCCTTAAAGCCGCGCACACAGCTACAGGCCTCTGTGCACATAGCTGCAGATTTCCTTAATCACCCAAAAACCCTCTGCACACACAGCTGCAGAGGTTGTCCACGCACACAGCTGGGACTTAACCTTCTCTTACAAAATAGCCTTAGCTTCACATCAATTCCTCTTACATCAAAAAGCCTAAACTGACTTCTTTACCAAAGTGCTTATTTATAGTGCACTTATTACAAAACCATGGGCTTAAACCATGGGCACCCTGAACCCTAAAATCTGGATTTAAACCATGGGTTTATTACAAAAGAAGGTTTTTACTCAACCCCGACACCCCTAAGACTAATTTGAGTCATAGCTCCGCTTACAACTCCCGTAACTTCGCGGAGTTACCGATCTTAAGGAATGTTAGGGTGCGTGCCCCAACAGTGGGACATATATAGAAGTGCCTTCCATGATCGACACAAGTGATGTGGTCACAACATCAAATTCATGAGCTATACTTGTGTTGGAAATCCAAATAACCATGCTCTGAACAATTCACTTCGACTCTTGGAGTTACAGATAGTAGTTTCTCTTCTCTCTTGCAAAAAAATGATGCGAAACTTGGGAATGAACGTTGATAATGTGTAACAGTTCTCTGTGGTCATTCTTCATATGCATGAGAAATCAATAGAAAGGTATTTGTCCTTTTAGTCACATGGCTCGATCGTCTGAATAATTAAATAAACTTATATGCATGTCGTCATTTACCTATCACATCAAGTAGTAGTTATTTCCATAAAGATGAACATGTTAAATTTCATGAACCATAGATCTACAAGCCAAAATGAGAGATATCTGAAAATAAGTATGCAGTGGAATTTGTTAGAATAATCAACCCATAGTTAGCTACATTAGACATTAATTAATCCAAATTTTGTCTTATTTTCCTAGTTTCCATATTCCACCTTATGCAAGTTGTCCTCCACACATACATAGTGGTCAAACTTGCTAAATTTGAGTCATGGAGTGCTTGGGAAACCTATTGGAATCAAATTTGCTTTATTCCTGGCCTCCCTAACGCATGTCTTCTTTTTCTGCTTTATTGCCTGCTTTTTTCTAAGTTTTAAGGCAATTGGGAAAGTTTGACTAGGTAAAGTTAACTTGTCCTCAACATCCTTCACTCTTTTCTCCTATGAAAAGCATGTATGAGTTGTCCTTCCACCATCTATTAGCTTGCCTAATTGATTTTTCCAATTCGTGAGCTCCTAGACAAATTTGGAATGTGCTCTATGCACCTATGGGGGATTTGCTTAGATTTAGTAAGCCTGCTTTTGACTAAATTCGAATGGAATCTTCATGCATTTGAATCTCTCATGTAATTATTTATTATGGTAGCCTATGACTTCACAAGTTTGGCTATTGTACACTTATTCAATATAGATTAGTGTTCTGCTCCGTTATTCAGTCTCCTTTGTGAGTAATTTGCATGTGTAATTGGCAATTGTTGTGAGTGTAATTGTTCTAACACCTGGGTTCAATTTCCATAGAATTATCAAATCAATGTAAATTGGACAACATATTCATGACAAAAATTTCACACAAATCGTAGAAGTATTGCTCATATTATCATAACATTAATCTTCATTAATTTATCAGTAATACAATGGTAGTACAATAAGTAGAATTTGAATGATAAAGATAGGATTCAAATCTACCATCTCTAACTGGCTTATTAGCTAACTCAATGTGGAAAAATCATAAATGGAGCTCACTAATCTAACTCTAGATGACTAAATCAGTCTACAATAAGTTAACTAATGAGGTACGTGGAAAAATGGCACCACATTCCCTTTAATCATGCAAAATTGGCACTAGGATAATTGATTATGATATAAATGATAGTAACTGGAGCATAACTGGTTACCTACCAAGGTCTACTAAAGGATACTATTGGTGGCACTCAGAGTGGGATCCCAAAATGTAGGGATTGGTCCCTTAGTCGCATAAAATCATGCATGCAAATGAAGTAAGTGGAAGATAGCTCCTAGGTGTGTCCCCCATCCTCTAGTACAGTAATAATAACCTACTAAGTTAGGAAAAATGAACAAATAGACTATGTTGGATAAATGAGGATGATTTAATCCTAACACCCCCCTTAATCCTGACTTTGGACAACTTGGGCCCTGGAAACTATGCAAAAAGAAACCCATACAATATAAATGAATTAAAATACTTCTTAATAAAATAAAGAAAAATGGGGAAAACCTCATGGGAGCGCCCCCCCCTCCCCATCAGAAGAAGAAGGAATCAGGAAACAAGCTATACTTAAGAGGAATGTTTTTGCTGCAATATGAAACTCTGTGGAGCAGTAATGCATTTTTTTTTGTGCATCAACATCCTGGGATTGTGCATGTGAACCTCTCCAAACTAAGAAGAGGAATATTCTCAACTGAATCAAGAACATAGACTATTGCAAGATGAAAAATTGACCCATGTAGAGCAATTGAGATCAACTTATGAGAGAGAAAAAAATGATTGAGAGTTCAAACCATGTGAGGTAAACCCAAGCAAATTATATGTTGCAGCCTTGAACATTGAACCATGTGAGGTAAACTAATCTCTAGGTGTTAGGAGCAAGTGTCTAGGTGAATGCAGGATCTCTTCATATTTACTAGTACTGTGAGGAGATAAGCATGTTATCAAGTAGGAACGTAGAGAAGTCCTGGGACCATGGAGAGAGAATTCTTGAGCTCCATAACCTTATATAGATTCTAAAATATCCAATGATTCACAAAATTTAATAGCAGCAAACTCATGAGAGAAAACTGACATCGAATCCCCAACAACAAATTTGAAAGAGACATGAGGTGCTTGATTTTTCATACCAAAATTGATGAGAACATATACAAGCATGGATGGAGGATCTTGAATCTTAAAATTCAAACCAAATAAGGTCATATCAGATCCAAGAGTGTGGAACAAAGGTTCCAAGTGCTCCACTAAGATGGTAGATGTACAATTTTCTCCTTCTTCAACAAAACTCAGAGTATTAGTGCAGGAAATCATGTAAAATTTTGTTGGAAGCTCTAGATAAATGAGGGTGAATGGATCACTCCTAAAATATGATATTTCTTCCAAAAAATACAAAGTATCACTTTTATGCACACTATCAACATGATAAGAGAGAGAGGAATTAAATTTCTCTTTAGCTCTTTGAGCTTTCACTGGAAAACTTTGCACAAAATTTAGAATAGAAGAATAACTGGAGAATGATTGAGTAGAATGGAAGGAGATATTTTCTTCAAAAACGAATATTCGAATGTATTATTATTGATAAAATATGTGAGAAGATGAGATATCATAGATCTCATACAATTTTGGAGCGATAGCAGAAGAAGTCACTGTTGGTGCAACCCACCAACAAAGCTTTGTCGACAGGGGTTCCCACTCTATTGACGCCCAACCAGCGTGATCTACCTGAGAACTGGCCCATATAGGTTTGAACCTGCCCGCCAACACCTGCAGAGTGGATTAAGTCTCACTTGAGATGTCGAGGGAAAACTGTCGGAACCAAGTTTCCGGTAGTAAGAAGGGAGGGTGGGGCATCAACAACTAAATAGTATAATCATCAGATATTTCAGAGACAGTTAATCATAATCACAGCATTCATCATAGATATATCATCATAACTAGAGTATTTTTAACATGTCACATCATTCACTTATTCATCACAACAATAACATTCATTCATATAACAGATTCAGTAAACATTCATCATTGACATCGCAACACATAAAGACAAAAATAAGAGACAAGATCAATTTAGGGAAACATCCGTCATGTCATATTACTTTCGTGAAATAGATCCAGATCATACAGTACTTCTCAACAACAAGAGACTGATCACAACCCAAGATTCAAGAGTTGGTCAACACAAATAGAGAAAAACCTGCTCAAGAACAAAATGAAGAGACAAAATCACAAAACAGATCACAAAACTAGATTGATTAATTGATCTTTCACCTCTATGATGCTACATAATAATTTGATGATATGATATCTCTCCTGATGCTCTTACAATTGCAATTCTAATTCTATATATATGCTTGCACCTTTACATCCAAGGTCCACTTCTAACTAAATTCTAACAAACTAGTGGCCTATTTCCACAAAATGTTGTCAAACGGTACAAAATTGCATAAGAAATTCCAAAAATAGTTATTCTTCCGCTTATTGCATGGATTTGGTATTGTGCAGTGTCACGTGAGCTTGTGTAGCCTCTAAGGTGTTACACAAATCACTTACCCAACCCATGCCAATAGACGCCCAACAGAGTCTTGTGGCTCGTCCTCGATCCACGTTAGCTGGTTGCGGTGTCTGCCTTGATCCTGAAAAGTAGAAACTGTCACATATTATTACGGAAAGAAATTCCTATGGCTTGGGGTACCACAATAGATAGCTTGACTCTAGAAATCAATCCTTTCCAATATGCAATAGAAATTAAATGTCTAACACTAAAGGATTAGACCTCATACCTTATTTCAGACGGTTGAAGTAGATCCCCATTGAGCTTTCCAACTTCAGCTTGAATTGATAGATTACTTCCTCAACAACAAGTAAACAATACAAGCATTCTATATATCATGGTGTTATATCTATTCTAGCATATAGTGCTTGGAAGTGTTTGACATATACTGAAATCAAGTCACGAGAGCTGAGATCTCATGAACACTGGCACGATGAAGGAGGTAGCATATAAGAGATGCCACCAATTTGGAAGGTATTCTACACAAACCGCTACGAGTACATGTCCTACTATGTGAATAGAGGTGTCGAGGTCGAACATAGTAGTCCATCATCTGACTACCAGTCATTGATGTATACCGTTAATAGACGCGAGATCACCCACCGATAATGAAAATGGAAATCAAGGTACTAGTGTGCAAACTAACAAGTGTGAATATATGTGTTGAGGTCGAACACTTGAGAGGATCCATCGATCAGGGGACATTGATGTATTCCCAAAGACTGTCGATGGTGAGATAACTTGCCACTGATGACTGCAAGTCTTAAGGCACTCAAAATGACTCTAGATTCCAATCCCAGAATAAATGATTTGAAGTTGATGGGATGAAATTTGCTGGAAGGAGGGAATTAAAGCATCCCCCATCATCCAACATGAGGTACTCAACAAACCTGTATAATGTGGAAGGAATCGATCATAAGGTGCACGAACCAGTAACTATATCGGGAACGACCGACATGAAAAGTCAAGATAACTGAGGAATGGCTGACTCAGGTTTCAACTTCCTTCGAACAAGAGTATAATGGCGTATGGTGACTGAATAAAGGAAGCATAGACTTTATATACAAACTAGATCATCTCTGCGACACAGGAGGCATCGACAAAGGCTCCATGGGGACTTGAAGCTTAACTAGTCAATGAAGATAAACTCAGATAAACGAGTACAGCTCTTAAATTCAAACTATAAACCCAACCAACGGATGTGATATACAATGCTTTGTTCGAAGGTGACATGACTCGACAACTGCCAAAGATAACATCTTTCCTTGTCCATCTTTTTGGTTTCTTGATTTTTTTGGACTTTTTCAATTATTTAAAAAGCTTGAAAAAGAATAAAATTGCTTTATAGTTACAAAGTAGGAGGAGCCGAGTGTCATAATGGAAAAAAAACTAGTTCCAAGCAGTGGAACATACCTATTCTCAATGCTAGGATACATGTGTAGGATATCGACACTCGGGGGGAAATCCCCTGCCAGTAAAAAGGGAAACAAGCTGCGAAGGAGAAAAAATTGCTCTGCATGGCTAGACATGAGACAAGCTCGGGCTATATGGCTGAAATGCAATGTCAGGGAAGTCGGCATAAAGCTCAATAAGGTAGGCAAAGCTCATGATAATGCATTCACAACTTGACATGAGGGAGTCTAGAGGGAAATAGGCCAGCAAAAGATTAAGAGGAGTATGAGGCTCTTGCGAAATGTCATGGTAGTACTATACAATGGACTCCCACACCCTAAAGGAGAAAACATCAGCATGGGTACCAAATGAAAATAAGGCGCTAACTAGGGTACCCATGTAAGGTGAAGCTCTACCACACATATCATGCCACTTCTAAAACAACAAGAAGGTTCCGTGACATAATAGAGTGGGTTCGTACCTAAGGTCATGATGAGATGGTCATAAGGTCATGCAAAATGAAAATGGTGATGAAACCTAACCTATATGCTAGTTTAGATATAATACCTGATATTGGCACGAACGGGTCAATCCAACGGCTGAAACGACACTGAAAAAGGTCCTCTACATCATGAATTATGTGAAAAACGGTCCAAAATGGTTAGAAATTGTCGAAACTATAGGAAAGGGGGTAAAAATTTTCAAATATTTGAAAAATTTCTATAAATAGTAAACAATTCAAAATATTATAAAAAATTTGAAACTTTTACCCATTTGAGTTTAGATTTTCAACAACGAATTCCATGAGATCTAGCCAGCGGAATCCACTACCGTTTCTTCCAGGTATTTACCCATGCTCTTCTCTTCCATTTGAATGCATTTTTTATCAAATTCCATGGTCAATTAAGCTTTCTAGGCCAAACTAAAAAGGGTGCTGGGGCCCATGCGGAAATCGAGGGTTTTTTTGCGTATAGGGCTGGATATACGCAGAAAATGCCCCCATACTTGCGTACATACGTGGCTATTTTAAAAACAGTCGCATATGAGGCCGCGCATAAGGTTTTTTCAATAATATAATGGGAAAATTTGCAATTTCTTATGCAGGATGGTCCTAGATTGGAGACAATGTGAACATGGTGTGGTAGAGGAAGCAGTAAGGGCCGATCTAATGGCTCAACAAGCTCTACGTGCATGTGGACTCTATAAGTTTTGGTGTCTTGATGGCTTGAGGGCCAAACCAAGACTATTGCAGATGCTACCGGATTACTTGGATCCAGACTCAGAGTCCTTCCAGATAGATGTGACGTCACTCACTATAGAGGTGGAGGACATATAATTCATTACAGGGCTTCTCGACGGGGGGAGGTAGTGAACCTTTTGTCTCATGGTGGGCTAGGAGGTGGCCTGATTATCGACGAGTACATTGCGGTGTACTACTATCCAGACACAAAGAAGGTGGGGAGTTAGGTCCCTACCAATGCTATATAGGTGCTGGGCCTAAAGGCCATACTATTGACATTGGGCAGGATATTAGGATTGGCATCACTCCACCAGGCCTCACGGCCTCTGATGTTCTATGCAGTGGAGTGCATGAGACCCAAAATTTATGACTGGAGCACTACACTACTGAGCAACATGAAACATTAGTTCAGTGAGTGTAAGGCAGGCAGAGTGCGGAAATTCGGGTTCAACAGTATATTGAGCACGTTTTTCTTCGAGCGTGTTCTAGGATTGAGCCCTAGAGTGGACGTTCCTGTTCATGGGGTTCGAGATCCGGCCCAATGACATTGGGTAGATGCTATGCGCAGACTAGGGGGTGCTAGGGTGGCCAAGCCCTATCCAGATGACTTCTTTCCGTGGTGGCAACGACAGATAGTTGCCATTGATGACTAATTCTATGCAGGGATAGATTTCTGGGGGGACCCGGACATGCCGCTACCACCAGGATCGGCATATGGTGATATAGGTAACGAATCTCAACCCTCTCTTTTTTTTTAAATTTTTTGAGTTATTCATTTTTTTTTTGTTTTTTGATTATATGGAATCAAAAGACATATTTTTGCGTGACAATACATAGTGACATCTACCATTTGTGTGTAGATGTGGGACCACGATGGCTGGAAGGCTTCCCTCGTCATAGATGGAGGGGAAGAGGTGATGACATCACGGGTATGGATGTGGAGCAGACGCTCCAAAGCATTCATACCAATTTCGTGAGATTGACACATAGGGTTCCCATGGTGCAAGTAGAGGACTTTCCTGAGGATGTGCAGCGCCGGGTGGTGGGTGTACCACAAGCATGGGTGTGATTATTCTGACAGCTAGCTAGAGCTGTAGTGAGCTTCCGTGATCACAACCCTCCTCCTCCTCCACAGGATTAGATACTTGGGAGTGTATACATTTTGTATTACCATGTATTATATGTTGGTGGCTTGAGAGCCCTAATTTTGTATCATGACACTATGTATTACCACATTTTGGATGTTATATAAAATTTTTATGGTGATCGGTTTATTTATTTACATGTATAAAAATTGTGTTTGTGATTAATTTATTGTGAATGAAACAAATGCCAATCTAACACGTAGTTAGCATATGAGTTAGCAACTTGATTATTAATTCTTGGAATATGTATGTATGTTATACTGTCAAATTTCCGTTCTAATAATATCACACATAATAATATTCTTAATAATGTTAGATCTCTAACATGGTACAAATGGTTAAGCTGTGACACTACTAACTCCGAATCAAGACGTACCTCAAGAGAGAGAACGCCATGTGAAATGGCATCCTGTAGAAGCTCAATAACGGCACTATATTCAGCAACATTGTTGGAAGATGGCCGCAGAAATATGCCTCCTGAAGACAGTACCTGATCCATAGGACTATAAATCACCCAAGAAGTAGAGGCTGAGTGTTGAGTGTGACGGCTCGCACCATCCACCAATCCTATGTAGGTGGAAGATTCCATTGACATATGCCAAAAGAAACGGAAAATAATCACAAACCCGATCACTATAAGAAAAAGACCTAACTATGCAAAATTGTACAATAATATACAATAACCAGACTTGGCTGAAAATCATGCATAGTAATTCTTGAGATAGAGCCCATTTCTAGGCTCCGCCAAGGCCATTCCCTCATAATCAACTAACTCATAAGCACCCTTCTCTAAGACACATTTGACCACGTAAGGCCCATGCCACATGGGATTGAATTTTCCTGTGCCCAAGGGTTCTTTCGGTTGATCCCACAAAAGAACGAAGTATCCCTCACTAAACCTCCTTGGATGGACAGAATTATAGTACTGGACCTTTACGCGACGTTTATTTACCTCTAGAGCCACCAAGGCATCTCGACGCTGCTCATTAAGTTGCTCAAGGTGGACCAAACGCTCCTCCAATGGTGAAGTGTCTGGTAAGAGTTATACAGCTAGCTTCAAAGAAGGAATCTTGCATTCAATCGGCAATATTGACTCCACTCCATGTACAAGTTGATATGGAGAAAAACCCGTGGCAGTCTTAACAACGGTTCTATAAGCCCACAAAGTAGGATATAACATGATGTGCCAATTATTCTTGCTTTGTGCAATGGTTCATTGGAGAATGGACTTGAGTGATTTATTCACTACTTCTACCTGTCCATTCACTTGAGGGTAGTAAGAGGAGGAATGCTCTTGCTTGTACCCTAACTTTGATGCCAACTCTTCCATCATACGATTCTGAAAGTGTGAGCCATGGTCAGTGACAAGCTCTTTCAGAATTCTGAACTGAGTAATAATTTGGTTGAATATGAAGTGGGTGGCTATCTCACCATCAGAGTTAACTGTAGGCATAGCCTCAGCCCATTTCGTGAAGTAATCAATAGCCACTATAATATGATGGTGCCCCCCAGCGGAAGCTGGGTTACAATCCATAAAATCAAGCCCCCACTTAGTGAAGGGACCGGCGGTGATAATGGGATGTACCAGGGAAGGTTTCGAGCACATATTACATGTGAACACCTAGAAACGGTGGCACCTATTGACTGCATCTACACAATTCTTAAAGATCGACAGCCAGAAATAACCCACTCTTAAGATATTTTGAGCTATAGAAAGCCCAGATAAATGACCACCACATGCCCCTCCATGGAAATCATTCATCACTACCTCAGCCTCTTCATGAGTTAAACAACATCGTAAAATGGAATCTACCCCACAGCGGTACAAAGTGTTATTCACTATGAGGTAGTTCTTCGAGACGTGATGTAATCCTCGTCGTTCATCTCGTGAGAGGTGAGTAGGGGTCTTCAGTGTTTGTAAATATATTATGATATCCCCATACCATGGGTCTAATGTTGAGATTAAGAAGATGTGTTCATCGACAAACATATTTTCACAAACCAACTCCTCGGCCTCGCTCTGGAAATCCGATATAATCTTTGCAAAAATTAAAGAATTCTTCAATTTTTCCAAAACAAACTCGAGATCGAATTCTTGCAGAATGAAAATCCATTTATTATATTCTCCCCCAATCATCCTTTGGGTGAGGATGAATTGAAACAGAGTGACATGGGATACAACCAACGTTTGGCGAAGGAGAATATAATGTCTCAACCGCTGAACCGCATGTACGGTAGCTAAATAAATCTTCTTGACATGAGAATAATGAATCTCTACGTCAATAAGGTTCCGGCTCAGATAGTATATGACATGCTCTTGGCGCTCCTCATCCTCTTGAACCGAAACCATACCACTTGTCTCCATGGACGCGGCCACATAATGTATAAAATCACGGCTATAGTCTGGGGGACTAATCACTGCGGCTGATGCTAGGGCTCGCTTGAGTGCATCAAAGGACTCTTGGGATCACTCATCCCAACAAAAGGGGGGGTCCTTCTTCAATAGATGCATGAAGCCTCTAGTCAAATTGGAAAATTTGACAACAAATCTCTGTAAGAAGTTTTCCATGCCTTGCAAACAATGAAGATGACGAATATTCTTCGAGGGAGACAATTGAAGTATTGCCTCAACCTTCAAAATGTCAACTCTTATGCCCTCTTTAGAAATGGTGAATCCTAACAAACGACCTAAATTCACACAAAATATGCACTTATGAGGATTTAGTCTAACCAAATAGTGCCGGCATCTTTCGAATACCAATATCAAGTGATAGGGATGACGCATTCTCATACGAGAATGAGCAGCAAGGTCATCCAAAAATACTTCGATGATCGACTTGAGATCATGGAAGATCAAGGTCATTGCCCACTGAAATGTAGCTCCGATGTTTTTCAGGTCAAAAGGCATTTTTCGATATGAAAAAGTTCCCCAAGGACAAATAAATGCAGTCTTATGTTGGTCCTCAGGTTTAATTTGTATATGATTATACCCAGAAAATCCATCCATAAAGGAAAAAACCTCGCTACCCACACACTCATCCAAAATATGATCAATAAATGGTGTGGGGAAATTGTCCTTAGGTTAGGCACGATTTAAATCATGGAAATCAGTACATATGTGGATCGCTCCCTGCTTCTTATCTACCGGAACGGGGTTTGAAACCCACTCCGTCAAGGGAACGGGATAGATAAAATTGGATTTTAACAGCTTTTCTATCTCTGCCTTAATCGCGGGTACTTTCCTAGGATTCACCGCACGCAAACGTTGTCGAACAGGCTTAGCGTTGGGGTAAGTCTTAATCTCATGCTCGACAATACGAGGGTCGATACCTGGCATTTTGTCGTAAGACCAAGCAAATATATCACAGAATTCTTTGAATATCTTGGTATATTCCAGAATCTCAGCATGGGAACATTCTGCCCCAATTTACACATTCTCTATCCTGCCAAGATCGCGAGAGATGTTGATAGGAATCATTGAAGATATGTTCACCATGTTTCCATCAGCCATCTGACTAGGAGAGCTTAACGGAACCATAGGAATACCAACTCTCGCTCTAAGAACCACCCTAAAGTCCTCACACTCTAAGCGGTCAAGATCAGGAAGAAAGTAAGATCTATGATGGAGTTCCTCCAATGGTGGCTCAACTCCCAACATAGTCTCAATAATCGCTTCATCTGAAGGGAAAACCATATCAAGGCAGTCGTGCGCGTGAGAATATCGTATTGCCCATGCCAGCAACACATAAGGTTCCTTCTCTTACGTCCGTGAAGAGGAAGGACTAGGCTCTGCAACACACTCGAGATTAGCTTAATAAGCTATCATAGTTGCAGGAAACGACACATCCTTCACAATGGGCTCACTTGGATTACTCGGCGTAGGAAGAATCCAAGGATCTTCCATATGACTTGTGTGAAAAGACACCGATCTCATAGATGTCGAAGCCTCACCGAAACTAGAACCTATCATAATAATTGGTGCAGGACAACTAAAGCTTCCCATGAGGGATGGATACATGACTACACCCACACTCCCAGTTGCCGGCTGAGAGTGCTCAATGATCAGGATTGAAGCTCCCGAAGATGCGGTAATAGACGGATTCTTGAATGTCGTTTGATCAATCGTGACTATATTCCTATTATGTGGAAAGCATACAACACGAAATAGGGAAGAAGCAACGGCTTGCATACTGTACATCCAATTTCTACCCAGCAAGAGATTGTAGTCAAGGGGCGCATAGACCACCTTGACCTCTATCACAATGGTCTTCCCTCCCAAACGGAATTTAAGGGAAGGAAGGATGTCGTGCGGCCTAAATGATCTCCCATCAAATGTAGTTAACATGGTCGCTGATTTAGACAGCTCAGGGGAACCTAAACCCTTCCAATATGATAAAGACATCACAGAAGTGGTAGCACCTTCGTCAATCACAGTGCACTTGACGATCATATTAAGACATTATACATGAATCAAAAGAGACACATAGTAAGGAAAGTGAGGCTGAATTCCTATGGTTTCAAATTTAATCATGGAGGAAGAATCATCATCGTTCACACCAAGGGCAGAAAGCAACACCGTCCTTTGCGAAGGACAACCCTGAAGCACTTCCAATGTAGACATCACACAAGGAGTGTGGCCCAAATCCTCAACAATTGAATAGTTTTGGGTGGCTCGGGCATTAGGATTGTGCCCCGAACGCTTAAGGACTTCCTTAGGAATGCAAGGTGCAGCTTCAAGTTTATCCATAGGTTTCTCAATACACAAAGGAGACCCTGGTGGATCGGGCTCTTTTCCTGGGCCGGGTTGTGATGAACCATAATCTTTCGCACGGGTCACAACTTTCGTAGCACGGACGATGTTAATGAAACCATGACCACTACCCTCCAGTGGATCCTGATCAGCACCAGACTAGTCATGGGGCTTTGAGTTCATATTTTGATTATGCGGTAAAGGGTTAGTTAGCACAGCTAGGCCCTGTACCAAGAACCTCAAAGCTTTGTCAATACGAGGGCACAATTAAGTGAGGTGATCGTCCTTACAAAACTTGCAAGGGAACTTAACCTTACGTTTAGCTTGCTTTTCCCCCCCAGTATTACGACCGTTCTTGTCATTACTATTAGCATTCTCATTCTTATTCCCACCCTTACAATTATTCTTACCCTTTTTTCTATTCCATCCGGGCTGCTGGTCACCCTTCTGGTTTGACGATTGCACAGAAAGTACACTCGACATTTGGGCGGGTTGAGACAAAGCCGTAGCTTGTCCCAAAGCAAATTGGTTGATTGACAATTGGCTAAATTGTTTTGCAATTGAATCCGCAGGTTTCTCACTTACACAACCCACAATGCCATTGGCATGTGGTCCAGGTTTGAATTTGGGGTCAAAAATAGAATGCAGAGTGTTGGGAATAATCTCATATAACAAACTGGACTGAGCATAAATCAAGTCCAATTCCTGCGCCCTAAAAATCGCTTGTTCCTCATTCTGCACTCTGGATGTAGAAACATCCTTTGCTATATATGGCAATAAGGACTTAAGGAACCATTCGAGGAGGAATTCTAGTGGTATAAAGGCTTTAATTAACCTCTTCCATCTACGCCACTATTGAATATGATCCAAGATATGTGTGGCTTTATCCTGCCGAAATGTTGACAAGATTTCAGTACCAACGTCATGGCACACTGGTAGCTGGAAGTGGTTAAGAAAAGTCATCACAAGGTTGCCAAACAAAGCAAAAGCTCCCCTAGGTAACTCTATATACCATTTCACGGCAGGCCCTGTAAGGGTGCGTTGAAATATCCTTAAACGGATTGAGTCTTGATGTAAGGAATTCAAAGAGCACCATAGGTGAAATGTAGTAACGTGTTCGCTTGGATCCTCTCCCGATTTTCCCTCAAACTTAGGTATGTCTGAGGGAAGCTTAGTAGGGAAAGCCGGCGAAGCCGGGTCATGAGCTACAGGATTGTTTGTCAATATTGACAAGTCATGAAGATTCAATGTCATGATGAAGGGGAGCCTAGGATGATGAGGTCGATGGATTTCTCCTTGACTCATATAGGTCTGATTACCACCATGGCCTTGGCCATAGTTCCCTCCTCCTGTTTGACCCATATAGGGTAGCATGGAAGCACCATAGTGTGTTGGACCTTGAGTATTAGGAGCTACAAAGCCGTAGTTCGGCAAATAAGCAGGTTGTTGATACCCGCTCCCATAAGGTGAAGAACCCTGTCCATACTACGTCCCATAATAAGGTCCATAAGTCATCGCATGAGATGTCCCATGAGACACTCCGTAAGTAGGAACATACGCTCCGGAAGTAGGAATATACACTCTAGAAGTAGGAATGTGACCTCTAGAAGTATGAGCATGACCTCTTGAAACAATAGGAGGTACATGAAGCTGAGACACAACTGGTCTAGTAACCGCAATACATACATAACTCATAGCAACTTTTTAGCTCGAAGAACCACGTGAATGAGGTGGAGGGTGAACATTTGAAGAACTAGGGACAGAGGATGAAGGGATCTGAGTGATCAAGTACATACTATTCCCTATAGTCACTCGTCTTGGATCTGGTATCCTAATAGGATCACTAACCCTAGACCTAGGAGGAATATGTGATGTAACTTCCACCACCGGGATGGATTGTGCAATGTGACTAGTGCTCCCAAACATATTTGCATGGTAAGGAATGAGAGCGCCCCCAAGCATAGTGTTAGGATCGAACTCAGATTCGACATTAAATGCCAAATCATGTGTGGGAAAACTAGACATACCATAACTACCATAACTAGTGCTGGCGGGTTCAAAATGAGTCTCGGCATCCTCTGGCATTCCATACTGATAACAAGTCAATGGGGAATCAACCCTAGAGTGAGTAGGTCTATATTGAAAGGTTCCTATCTCAGAAATCACAGGACCTACCTCAGCCAAGTCGGGTGAAATATCATAAGTAGGAGTAAACTCCCCATCGTCTACACGAATGGTAGAAGGTGGTTCAGGAATACCTTCTATATGGTCTCCCATGGTGTGTGAATCAATGTGTGAAGTAGTTCGCCTGAACTGTCTAGGTCTCTCTCCCAAAGGAGGAGGAGATGTAGAAGGTGGAATTCCTGCTAAATGATGAGAACGGCGAGGAGCCGTACCCGAATCCACAATGACTCAAAAAATAGAAAAGACTCTCTAGTTATGCAAACCCTAGGCAAGCTATCGTGCATAGAGAAATCACTAATAAAATATAAAGCCAAATGCAAGCAATCAAGAGAAGGATAAGTGAGCTCCTGAATGAGGCATGTATGTCTTGCCTAGGAGAGGCTTGAGACTCCCATACACAACAAGTGGAGGTACGTAACCAATTATTGTGGCCCTCATCTTCAACACGTAAAGCAATTGTGTTGTTCGACCCCAACCTGGCTGGGACACCCGCAGAATAACCCCTGCAAAGTACCCCCTTGATATCCTAGGTAAGGCCACTAAGGTCACCTCAATATAATCAATTCTCAGGCGGATAGTCGCAAGCGGAATTGACAGTATGGGTAAAGTAGCAAAGCCCAAAACTCTCGAAAGAGCCCCCAGATACGAATACAATCCTGGAAATATCTTGAGTGCTACTCAGTTATGACTAGGGGTCATCCCAATCAATAACCGCTCACACTGCCTCGTGCTTAACTCCCTTTTGAGAGGAGGATCCTGAGAAACACTGGTTCTACCAAGGATTTCACACACTCACCTGGACAGACACATACATGTTGTTGTTTAGTGATCTTGGAGAATTTATTCACAATGAACTATTCCAAGATCCTAAAACCTAAAATTTTTGGTGCACCCTATAAAAGAAAAGAGTGTAGTTCATTTTAATTAAGCGTTGATTTTAATTGGATTTCTTACTCAAAAGAGGGATATGGCCATGCAACTAATGGTGTTATGACGCAACATGACGTAAAATGCACACCTAACAATCAATTCAAATGCATTGTGTCCATGAATATAGGGTATGCTACTACATTAAATACACAATTTTTCTTCAAATGATGAATGCAAGCTTTCCTATATGAAATCCTAACTAATACTCCAAAGCAAATCTAGTGCAAGTACAATGCAAAATGCAAAATGCAATGCATAATGATAAGCAAATGTTTTTGGATTTTTTGAAATAAAATGAGATACAAAAAGCAAAAGAATGAGTCTACAACCCCTAGACTCTGCAAGAACACTCAAACCGCACTCAAGCAAAGCACTAAGGTAAAATAAATCTAATGCACTAATCCCAAACAAAAAATCGAAAATGCCATGACAAGAACCTTCTTGAAAAAAAAAAATTAGCCTAAAAAAAATGTCTCTGGTCAGAAACAGAGCTATAAACAAACTCAAGCAGTGCCAAAGGAGACTCAACAATCATCAAAATTCACCTAGCAACCATTTAACTTCCACAAAAGGGAAAAAGTAAGGGAATACGCGACTGTTTGCAATAAACCCGCGTGTATACGCGGAAATCGTAGAGAAACCCGCGTGTATACGTGACTGCGAGTTAAAAACTCATGTACAGGAAGAAAGGTTCATAAAATCAAGGCAAATAGACAAGCTGAGACAAAATTCACACCAATCAAACACTACCAAGAAAACATGCCCCCAGACCCGACACAGAAACAAGAGAGGAAGAGCAATTCTAATTCATTGAATGCCAATAGAACAACCCCCAAAGGAAAACTACTAGGAACTCCCCAGCAGAGTTGCCAATTCTGTTACGGAGAGAAATTCCTATGGCTTGGGGTACCACAACAGACACCTTGACTTCAGAAATCAATCCTTTCCAATATGCAATAGAAATTAAATGTCTAACACTAAAGGATCAGACCTCGTACCTTATTCCAGACGGTTGAAGTAGATCCCCGTTCAGCTTTCCAACTTCATCTTGAATTGATAGATTACTTCCTGAACAACAACTAAAAAATACAAGCATTCTATATATCATGGTGTTAGATCTATTCTAGAATATATAATCAATAATGTATAAGTATTTGACATAATCCCATGGATAAAATATTCATTCAAACACACATTAATGGACAAAAAAAGATATTTCTATTAATATAAATCAGATATTACAATAAATACAACCTCTATCGGCACGTCTGCGAATTGCAGAAATTGAATCCCCCACTTCGGCCTCCACCACTTCAATCCTCCATTTCTCGATAGCAATCTCACTAGCAAAAGGAAATCTTGGGAAGAACAAAAAAGCTCTCCAAGGGACAAAGGGATGCAGAATCAAGCATAAGTTCTGGAAACAATGGACTATAGTTTCTTTGCTCTCAATTCTCTCTTATGCCTTCAATGTACAAAGGAGTTCCTTATATAGCTTTTCAAAGGGGTAATGAAAGGTCGAATCCGAGTGATCTCAAGGCATAGGGAAGGCTAGGAGTCAAGTGAGTCGAATCCATGTCAAGGAAAACTCCAAAAGGATTTGGATTTTGTACACATCCCGATGTACGAAGTTTTAGTGGTCAAACCCGCGTATATACACGATTATAGGTTTAAAAGTCACATGTATCATTTTTCACATGTTTTTAGGGATGGTCAGGAGAACATCAAAGGACAAAAAATGGTCCAAGGGTCTAAGGAGTCTGCAGCGGGATAGGGTAAGGCCATATGAAGTGTGATTCACCTGGGAAGGTGAAATCAGCTATAACACATATGCATTGTCAACTTGCCTTTCTGGCTGCAACTGCTTCCTGCACATCTACTGCAACAGATGTAATCAAATTTCTAGTCTTATATCTAACCGACAAGGCCATCATGCTCCAACTTTGACGAAGACCACCTCATTCTCCATTTGTTGTCGCCATCTGCAAAGTGCCTGTCAGCCCAGTCTAGAGCTGAGATTCTCTCTACTTGGTCCTTCCGTGTAGGGTAGGTTAGGCCACATTTGGCCACTTGGTCCTTCCGTGTAGGGTAGGTTAGGCCACATTTGGCCACTTGGTCCTTCCTTGCATTAAGGCTCAGCCCACATCTACCCACTTGGTCCTTCCAGGCTCATCCAACGCTTCCTGAAGGATTCACTTCCCTATTCCTACAGACTTCGTCAAGTGCAACAAGAACTATGGTCCCATCTAGATTCCTTGTGGTTTCCTGTGTTGGTGCCTCAGACCGACTGGGAGAAACATAATCAAGGATGTCTTTGCCAGAGACCTCTATCTCGGGAAAACTAACTCGCTTACTCATAACTTGTTAAGCAACCTTTGTTGGGACAACATTCTGACTCACAGTCTACCCAGTATCCAGGTAGGTCTGCATTTCTCTTGCAACCACCTCAACCTTACGCAATGGAGCTCGCTCTAACAACCCAACCTAATTATTCTACAACTTAACTCAGGGCAGTACTTTCTGAAATGAGTTGCAGACAGTTACCGGTCCTCAGCTTATAACACTCCTATTTGACGTAGATGCCATCATGACTTACTCAAGGAGTTATTACAACAGGATCCTTCATACGTGTTCTAAATACACCATCAATTCTTCCACCCTTCCATTCATATCTACTATCATTAACCGATGACATCAACCGTGCCATCATTTCTTTCTGTGATGACCATTCTGATGTGACATTTGACAGCCGTGATGACATGAAATATGGTCACTGTCACTGATTTTTTTGTATAGTGCGAGCCACTCTTTCCTGGTGACCTCCTGTCATGTAGCCTCGTTCCTTAGTCCTATTGCAACCCTATCATCGTAGCTACCTACAGACTCACCAGATTTTCCTGTCGTTTCCTTTTCATTGGACATAACACTTTAGCATAGCCTTCTTCTGTCAGCGCAGCCTCATGCTATCGCATGACCCCCTCTTAACAACCTACATGGATATCTAGCTATGCATTTCTAACTCCTCGACCCACTATGGCCTCCTTTCTGTGGGCCCCCTTGTTTTTTTTAAAACTCTTGCGCAGTGACTCAAGCATTGCGCAGCTCAAGACCCGTCCGATAGGGCTTCAATTGGCTACCATTAACAAGTTTTGGTTGTAGCACACCATCTAATTCATGTAATTGAACTCCATCCCTAGAAGTAATTGAATGAACAAGATACAGGCCTAACTAGTGCATCTACAACTTACCTAATGCTTCATGAACTTACTGTCATATAACAGTACCAAATCTCACTGTGTAAATTGCTTGCTCGTAATGTGGCGATCATGCCACGCCTTCTGTCAATCCTTCTCAATGTGCTGGTGGAAGCCTACGATAAAGAGGTCCTCTTCAAGTTGGATCAACTATGTGAGGTTATCCTCTAGTGCTTCTACATTATCCATGCTAGTCGCAACAACAATATGCAGACTAGGAACAATGTATTACATAGGCATGAATGCCTCTTTCCCATATACCAATTTAAATGGTGTCTACCCCGTCAGCCTTTTAAAAGTGGTGTGACATGCCCATAGTACTGTTGGAATTTTCAAATCCCAGTCATCATGATTAGCATTACATACCTTTGTAAGTGTGGTTTCGAATATTTTGTTGAAGGCCTCGACCATCCTATTTTCCCGCGGATGGTATGGTGTGCTTTTCTTATGCTGCACCTACAACTCCTTGGTTAGTTCTCTCACCATTCGATTGATAAAGTGACTTCCCTGGTCACTCATTAATATCCTAGGACATCTAAACCATGTCATAATATCCTCGAATATGAAATTTGTTGCCTTCGTAGCAGTGTAGTCCACAACTGGCATAGCCTCCACCCACCTCGTCAGATAGTCATTTTTTGTAATGATGTACCGCGCTCTAGTCCTCTTTCGTGGTGGATTAATTGGGCCCACAAAGTCCACAACCCATTTATCAAAAGGTTTTAGGGTTACCTGTGGTAGAAGTAACATCTCATCCTGTCGTGATGGTTTACTAACACGTTGATAGACATCGTAGCTCCACGCATAATATTTTGCATCATTATGTAAAGTAGACCACCGCAGCCCATCACACAACACCTTATGCACAGTAGTTCTTCCTCCATATTGGTGTCCCGCGATTCCTGCATGTGCTTCTGCTAGAATAGGTCCTTGCTTATGTGGTAATATACACTATGGTAAGATCTCATCTGGTCCAAGTTTTTAGAATTGCCCAGGAATCAGCTGGAAATCTGAAGCCTTCACTACCAACTAGTTTTTTTGACTAGTCGACAGGTCCTATAGGGAAACTCCAGTTTCCAAGAACTGAATGATTGGAGCATAATGGTCCTTTGCGATATCTACCCAGAACAACCACGCATCATGCAATCCATCATCAATATTGGTAGGTTCTTCTCCTATCTCGATGCAAGATAGATGATCAGGACCAGTATTCAATCATCCTGGCTTCACAATTATCTCAAAGTCAAACTCTTGGAAAAGTAGAAGCCATTGATAGATATTCCCCCCTGACACAGGCTTATTAACCAGATATTACAAAGTGGAGTGGTCCGTGAACATTTTGAAGTGACCTCCCAATATATAGTACCTAAAATTATGCAACACATAAAACATGGCCAAGCCCTCTCTTTCAGTGCTTGTGTAATTTATTTCAGTAAAAGAAAACTTCTTACTAGAAAATTCAATCGTATGATCTAGTTGGCCCTCACTTGGTTACGCAAGTAATACCCCCAGTTCCATAGAAGAGGCATCAAAATGGACATGGAATTCCTTGTTCCAGTTAAGGAATACAAATATAGGTGCCAACGCCATCTTGGACATCAGTGTGTCAAAGCTTCCCTAACACTCTTGATTCCACTCAAATGTGACATACTTCTTTAATAGCTTCTCCATAGGGGCAGTAATCACAGCGTATCCTTTGATGAACTTGCGATAGTACCCTGTGTGTCCCAATGTTGCATGAAGTATCTTCACATTTGTCGATGGTGGTAGACTAACGATAAGCGTGATCTTTGTAGGTTCAACCAACAGACCTTTCTTACAAACTGTGTGTCCCAACAGCATCCCAAATGACCAAAAAAAATGCACTTCTTTGAATTTAATGCAATTTAATGTTGTCGACATCTTTCAAAAATCAATCAAAGGTTTCCTAAATGATCCTTAACAAGACCATAAACTTTCCAATCATCCATGTATACCTGCAGGAAATTCTGAATGAAATCTTTGAACGCAGCGACGAGCACCTGAGAAAATATCGTTGGTGCATTCTTCAATCCAGAGGGCATGAATGTATAGTGAAAACAACCCCATTCAGTGACAAATGTGGTTTTATGCCACTCTTATTTTTTGATTCAGATCTAGTGATACCCTGAAAATCCATCTCTGAAGGAGTACATATCCTGACCGCCTACCCCTTCAAGGACCTCATCCATAAAGGGAGTTGGGAAAGGATCATGCAGGAAGGGATCATTCAGTTTTCTTAGGTTGACACAAATGTGAACCTCTCCAGTATTCTTGTCCTAATCCAACATAGGGCTTATCCATTTTGATTATTCGATAGGCTCGATGATTCCACCATCCAACATCCATTCGAGTTCAGCCTTGACACATTCTTTGTATCGCGGGTTCAGTCGATACGACCTTTATTGCACAGGTTTTGCATCTGGTTTCAACGGGATTTTCATCTCCCCTAGATCCCCTAATATCCCTATCATTTTTGAGAACTGTGTCGAAAAGAGATCCTCGAACTCATGCAAAAGATCTATGATCTGTGTCATTGTCTTATCGTCCCAATACTACCCAATATTAGCAAACTTCAGGTTTTCTTTCGTCCCAATATTAACCTTTCTAATATTCAGTGGCTGACTCATGGGGTCATTTTGTATATCTGGTGTTGCAACAACATGAATTCCTTCTGATTTTGGAATATTGACGTTCCGTATGTCATCATCATCTTCAGGTTCACTAGATAGATTGTAACATATCATCATGGATTTCATATGACCTTGTGCATGCAGATATACACGGTATGAAACTGGGACAACCTTCAATAATACATCATAGATGAGTTGGAGTGCATTGTGGAACTCAGGGTTAGCATCCTAGAAACCAAAAGTTTGTGCAAAGTAAATCGACAGCTCCTCCCAAATAGTTATGGTTCTGCGCAGTTCTGCCGCTACATACCAAGATCTAGGCATCTCATCCAAAGTATGAGAAAAAGCATGGACCCAGTCATCCTTGGGTTGTGACACCCAAAAGGCCCGACATTCCATCAAATGACTGGTGGGGTCATTCTGCCCATCATATCTCCCAGCATTATATATCTCTAAATCACTGAAGCGAACCATCATCAATCGTCGACACTGTGCCCATTCATGGATTGTTGGCTTGTGAGTTTCCCACTAGCGTGCTGGAGTGGCATTCAATTCTTCTCGCAATGCCAACAACCTCTGTTGTTCACACACTCTTTCTTCAAATTATTAAAGGAATCTGGACAACTCTATTAGCCCCTCGTAGATTGGCAACTTGATAATCTCAATCGCAACACAACATAGGGATTGCATGACCAGTCCACACTTTCTAAAATATACCTCATGGAGCCGATTTTGCCAATTTTCTAAATCATCATCAGAATCAGAGGACGGAGAGATAACACTACACCATCCAAGTTCCCCTTCAGTGGTAGGGTTGATATAGTCTTCTAAGATATTGTAGGCATGATCCTAGCCTCTACCAACTTCATCCTCGATAGGTTCAATGTACCAACGTCCTTCTTGAGGGTCCATGGGAGCAATGAACCTGATATCTTGATTTTCGAATGTCATAACATGCTTCCTAAAATTGATAACTATCATGTTATCATTGGCCCATCCAATCCCCAACAACATGGGATAGGATCCTCCATCGTCAACTAATTCAATAACATCAAAATCAACATATGTCTTCATACCTTCGACATCGACGACCAGGTTGGAGACACTGCCAATAGGCTGAACTTTGGCCTGATTTGCTAATCATAGTTGTCCAAGGGACCATCCCAACATTGGTTTTCCCATCATATACCAAGTCTGCTTGGTCAAAATATTCACATCCGACCCAAGATATAGAATAACTAAGTCAACTTCATAGTCCTTGATCTGGATGTTCATTTTCATCTCCTTTCCTGTCTTTCTCTTCTGGAGGGAATTTACTGTGGATTCCTTCAATACCTTATTCCAATGGTATAACAAATACTCAATCTCGACAAGAGCCTCAGGATCTCTAGCTAGTGAGAGACAACTCTCAAAAAACTATTGCATGGTACCATGCTCTTGCGATGGTCCTTTCTCTACAGAAGGTTCAAAAGCAGATGGCATTTCAACAACAGGTGACTTACCCAGATTTCTCCCGATTGCATGCTTAGCCTCAAATAAGCTATCTTTATCTATCACAATATCAAAATTTTCCCTTTTATTCCCAGCAAACCGAACTTGTTGACGAGGTCCACCTTCTCTCGTCGTCACACCCGCATGAGTGATGACAACAACATCGATAGCCCAAGATCAGGGTTCTGCCAAAATCGTCACAACCATCGGTCCTTGATTTTGGTTCTATGCTTGGTTCATGAGTGTATTTTGATTCATCCATAGGTTCATTGGCTGATTTTGAGTCTGTAGCGGGTTCTGGGTCTGATTCTACAATGACTGCTGGTTTTGTACTTTGTTTTGGTTTTGGAAATGGTTCTGCAACTGAGGGATGTTTTCATCCTGTCACTTCACAATCAACTAGGGGAAATTGTCAACATTATGTTTGTTTACTATGCAGTAAGTACATTATGCATGAGGACACTCCCTTTGGTAGTAACCAATTACTCCACAGGTGTAACACTGGATAGATTCTTGACCTCGTCCTCCCCCTCGTCCGAAGTCTCCTCCTCATCCCCTAAATCCTCCTCAGAATCCTCGTTGTTGCTGGTACTGTGCTTGAGATGCTTGCTGATATTATGATTGGGCTAACTGCTGTGGTTGATTTGGTTGCTGCTGAACGTAGTGTGTTGTTTGAAAATGTTGCTGTTGAGGCTGAGTGATAGACAATTAATTGTACTATGGTCACGGTGAAAATGATGGTTGTGCCACAAACTGTGGCTATGACTGCGACAGAATAAACTGTATTGGCAGAGGTGGTGTATATTGTACCTTAGATGTTGGCTGCACCATCTATGGCTGAGTCTGCAACTTTCGGATCGCGCGGGATCCTTGCCCTTCACAAAGTATGAATCATATCTTTCCTCTTGAAACAAGTCATAAGCTCAACAGTCTTTTTCCTTGTGCTCCACTAAGAAACAAAAGCTATAATACAAAATTTCTTCCTTTGTAACAATCTTCTGCATGTAGCTATATTTTTCATGTCGATGCCCATATACTTGGAATACGTGACACCATGGCACACCAGTGCAACTCAAGGGTTTTGGTGGTCTTGAGAGAAAATAATTTCAGAAAGTCGGACAGGTGTCCTTGGTGTGTCCATCCACATCACACCATGTGCACCAAAGGTCATCATGTTATTCCTTTTCCTTCTCAATATCTTGTAGCTGGAGTGTCAAATTTGCTAGTTGCGGCTGAATCTGGTTCATTCTAGCTGTAATCTCCCCAATAGGCGAAGCTTCTAACTTCATCGCGATCCCCAGGGCCTCGCTCTGTGTCGCAATATTTTGCTGCATTAATGGATGTCTGATGTCTGAGACTAGCGCAACGATGAACCACTCCTTATGCTGAACATCACTCATTTTGAATCTAACTTAGACCATCAATGTCTTAAACCATTGATCGAAATCCCAAATAGTTTCATTCAAGAACTAGATCTCTTTGATTTTTTTAATATACTCGACCTCATATTTGGGTTTCTTAAATTCCTCGAATAGCCCTTCCCGGATCTCGTTCATTGTTTTTTTGATGGTTCCCTGGGGAAGCTACACAAATCTCATGTACCATTCAAGCGCATGACACCTCAGGGTGGTCGCCAACTGTCTTTCTTGATATCATTGTCCACAATGTGTCTTACAGTCCAGACCGCTTCACACAAGAACCAATACTGTTCTGGGTCATGAGTCCCATTTCCAAGGAACATTGGTAGCTTCATCTCATCGCCTGCCATTCTGGGCCTTCTTCCTCTGAATGGTGCTCTAATACTAGACTGATGCTGGCACATCGAACAAGTCGATGTAGAATGCGCTTTTCTACCTATTGGTGGAGTAGTCCACGAGGGTGTGCACACACTACTGCTGGGGTTCGAGCTTACGGCTACCCTAGGTGTATCCTGGGTCTAGTCATCCTCGTCGTCACTGTAGGGTCACTTTGTCTCATGTGGTTGTTCTTCGTGGCCTTGCATCTTGATCGCAGCATGACCTTCCCCTGTCCTCTTCCTCTTCTCTTGTCGAAAAATATCTCCTCCCCTCATACAACCACTTGTTTCCTCAACAACCCTCACAGTCTCATCAGAACTCATACCCATCTACCCCTTATCTTTCCATTTACCTCCCCCTTTCCATCGTAGTGTCCATGGCTTCCGCACACCAGAAATCCACTACTCAAGGTGCATTTTTAGAATACCCTTCTCATAGACAAGCACCTTAATAGATAATTGTAGAGACAACAAGAACCTACCTGATGGTCCGTTGAAGAACTCTCTTTCTATTTCGTTGTATGACTTATTGGTATCGACTGCAAACACAGTGATGTATCCTTCCAGAATACTATCTAGCCATACTTTGACAGCTTGTGATGCATTGTTGTCAATTTCTCATAACTCCTGGATCAGTTCAGGGGTCCAGGATGTCGGATCCCCTCATTGATGGTTGTTCTTATTATAAGTAAACTGTGCTATCCACTCATATAGTACGATTGGAAATTCACAGAAGAACCATTCATAGGCATCATCATAGATATATATGGCCATCCAATTGTTTGTTAAAAACTTCGGATTATGATTATCTGCTTCAACAAACTCTCGCAGCTTTAGGTCGAACCAATATTCGATCTTCGATTTAGTTGGATGCCACAACATATCCTCCCTTCGGTTGTAACAAGTTCCCAGCAACAAAACCATTGACTTGAACCTGGGTCTCTCGAGTGAGAGCCGATTATCCTAACCAACTAGACTATAACATAACCATTTGTTGGCGAAACCCACCAACAAAGCCTTGTCGATAGGGGTTCTCACTCTATTGATGCCCAACCAGTGCGATATCCTTGAGCACCAGCCCAAACAGGTTTGACCCTGCCTAAAAAAACTCATAGAGTAGATGAAGTCTCACCTAATATGTCGAGGGTGAACTGTTGAAACCAAGTTTTAGGTAGTAAGAAGGGAGGGTGGGGCATCAACAACTAAACAATATAATCATTAGATATTTCAGAGACAGTTAGTCATAATTGCAACATTCATCACAGATCTATCAGCATAACTAGAGGATTGTTAACAGGTCACATCATTCACTTATTCATCACATCAATAACATCCATTCATATAACAGATTCAATAAACATTCATCATAGACATCGCATCACATAAGGGAAAACATAAGAGACAAGATCAATTTAAGGAAACATCCGTCATGTCATATTACTTTTGTGCAATAGATCCACATCATATGGTACTTCTCCTCAGAAGGAGACTGATCACAACCCAAGATTCAAGAGTTGGTTGGCACAGATAGAGCAAAAAATCTCAAGAACAAAATGAAGCGACAAAATCACAAAACAGATCGCAAAACCAGACTAATCAATTGATATTTCATCCCTATGATGCTACATAATAATTTGATGATACGATATCTCTCCTAATTCACCTACAATTGCAATTCTAATTCTATATATAGGCTTGCGCCTTTACATCCAAGGTCCACTTCTAACTAACTTCTAACAAACTAGTGACCTATATCCAAAAGATGTGTTCAAAAGGTACAAAATTGCATAAGAAATTCCAAAAATGGTTATTCTTCCGCCTATCACATAGATTTGGTCCTGCACGGTGTCGCGTGAGCTTTTACAGCCTTGGAGGTGCTGCACAACTCACTTACCCAACCCCTACCAACAATCACTTGAAGGAGACTTTCAACAATTCAAATTGATTGAGTTGAAGATGTTGCTTCTTCTTCATCTTGAACAACTTCATATGAGAGAATAGAGGCCAATACTTTTGAAGGGAGAACACATGCAGAGGTGTTGGACTCAGTCTAGCTATCATGTTCTTCTTGCTGCACACCAAAGGCTTTATCTATATCTCTCTAGAGCACAGATGGATACTCAACAAATTCCATGAGATAATGCATATTAGGGTTCATTACCATGCAAATTATTGCATATTCTCTTTCACCATAATCTAGGCAATCATTTTAATCTCCATAAGATTCTTTACCAGCTCCAATGGACACATCAAGGAGATCATGGATCTCAATATATGAAACCATCTTCAATTGGCACTCACCATAATTGAATGGTGATAGAGGAGGAAATGATATTAAATCCATTTTGAAGTTGTACCCGAAAAAACTGTTGCAAAAGAAACTTCAATTCAAATTTTTTTTTTTTAATTTCAAACCTTTCCACCTCGACATGTGCATTTTTTCAGAGTTTGTCACACCTGCATAGACTTCTCTGGACAGAATCTAGAGGGAGCAATGCAATGATTCCATGAATTATGTGGAAACTCAACTTCTTCTGGTGCAAGGATGGAGGTTTCATAGGTTTGTTGTTTTCCTGAACATAGGCTCTAATACCATGTTAAATTTCATGAACCATAGATTTACAAGCCAAAATGAGAGCTATCTGAAAAGAAGTATGCAGTGGAATTTTCAAATCAATGTAAACTGAACAACAGATTCATGACAGAAATTTCACACAAATTAAACAAGTATTTCTCAGATTATCATACCATTAATATTAATTAATTAATTTTGTAATACAATGGTAGTACAATAAGTAGAATTCGAATTCTAAAGATAGGATTCTAATCTACCAACTCTAACTGAATGATTAACCATTAGAGGAAATTTCAACTCAAAATGGGCCTTTTAACTCTAATTCAAATTCCATGTCATCATGTGTTAGCTAATGAAATTTCTTTAAATTTGAAATACCGTATAGGCCTTAAAAAAAAATTTAATATAAATTTGGGGATAGGTATCATAAAAAAAACTACTTGTTTTGTTTGTATTTTTGACATATTGCCCCTTGTTTTTACTCAAATTTCGATCGGGAGGACTCGTTGGATGTAGAATTTAATTCTGCATCCAACGAGTACCCACTCAGCATACTTTTGATAGACCCCACTACCCCAAAAACAAGAAATACCTGAAAAATGTGATGATGACGTCATCATCACATTTTTCAAGTATTTCTTGTTGTTGGGGTAGTGGGTTCCGTCAAAAGTATGCTGAGTGGGTACTCGTTGGATGCAGAATTTAATTCCAGATCCAACGAGCTCTCCAGATCAAAATTTGAGTAAAAACACGGGCAGATATGTCAAAAATACAAACAAAAATGTAGTTTTTTTCTTTTCTTCCTCCAAAATTAATAAATATTATGTTATTATTTTAACTATTGTTTTATTAATTTTTTTAGGAGGCCTATTTTGAGTTGAAATTTCCTCTAATGTAACTCAGTGTGGAAAAATCATAAATAGAGATCACTATTCTGACTCCAGATAACTAAATAAGTATACAATCAGTTAATTGACGAGGTAAGTGGACAAAAGGTGCCACATTCCCATGGATCATGCAAAAATGGTGCTAGGTCAATTGACTATTATCTAACTGATAGTAATTGGAGCATAACTAAACATAACTGCTTACCTACCAAGGTCTACTGAAGGAGACTGCTAGTGGCACTTAGAGTGGGATCCGAAAATGTAGGGATTGGTACCTAGGGCATATAAAATCATGTATGCAGATGCAGTAAGTGGAAAATAACCCCTATGTGTGTCCCATGTAGTCTAGTATAGTGATAATAACCTTTTAAGTTAGGAAAAATTACCAAATAGACTATGTTGGATAAAGGAGGATTAATTAATCATAACAGGACATGACGAAAAAGCATGTCGCAAAATCTCTTGGACTTTTCAAATTAATGATTCCTAGTTGTCACTTCTATGATTCTAGTGTAACTTGCAACAATGTCACACTTCTTGAGACATGTAGTATTCCTTTGAAAAAGATCCCGCTACACTTTTATTATCACTACAACAGACTAGAAGTTTGTGACCAACAAATACATAATTTTTTTTTTCTATTTTTCTCTTTCCTCTCTCTCTCTCTCTCTTGTTTATGTGACCAAGCCGCATCTATAGTGATATGACTTCAATCGACATCCATTTATTAGTCCTCTGACAGGTTTTCCATCTAGATTTTCTAACTACACTGCACCTTAATTAGTGATATGAATTATAATGTACGGTCGAAGCCAGTGTGTATTTAACTTACCGGGATTCTTGAAGAATTTGATATCATACATAAGAACAAGTCCTCTATCCTGAAATTATTTGTTCTTAATGTGTCGATCATGCCATACCTTTTGTCTTTCTTTTTCAATGTTTTGGTGATACCCTGCGAAAAAAACATTCTTCTTCTAGTTGCACAAGTTGCGACAATCTCTCCTTGACAACATCAACATCTATCATCTATGTGATTGCATAGATTCTTATACTTGGTACAATATACTCCATTGGCATCACAAATTCCTATCCATACACCAAGCAAAATGGAATGCGGCTTGCCAATTTTTTATAAGTTGTGAGATATGGCCATAGTACTGCGGAAATTTTCTGATCATAGTCATCTCTTTGGGAATTACAAATATTTGTCAATGAATTTTACAATATCTTATTAAATGCTTCGACAACACCATTCACTTGAGGGTGATATGGTGTAGTCTTTCTATGCTGAATCTGGAATTCCTCTATCAACTCTTCAATAAACTGGTTGACAAAGTGTGTACCTTTATCACTTATTAAAATATTTGGGAATCCAAATATTTTCACAACATTTTCAAATATAAACTTCTCAGCAGTCGCAATAATACAATATTTTAATGGCGCTACTTCGGCCCATCTTGTCAGGTAATTGATCACATTGATAATATAGCGTGCACCTGTGCACTTCCCTGTTGGACTGATAGGGAAAATCAACGACCCATTTATCAAATTATTGCAATGTTACTTGAGGTACCAATGACATTTAATCCCGTCATGACTTCTTTCTAGTTCTTTGGAAGATATCACAGCTGTGATAATAATCACGGGCATCTGCATGCATGGCGGGTGACCACAATCCTGCTTATAAAATATTGCACACCATAGCTTTTCCAGTGTAATGGCCTCTTGTGACATCGGCATGTGCTTCATTTAATACCGACGGTTGCTCATGTTCTATGATGCATCGACAAAGAATCTCATAAGGATCCATCTTATACAATTGTCCTGTGATTAACTAAAAGTGTGTAGCTTGCACAACCAACTTTTTCTTCTGCACAGTGGTGAATTCAGTTGGCGCATAACCCATTCTAAAAAAGTGTATGATTTCTCTATACTGATCATCAAATATGGTTATCACAAACAATTTCCCATCAGGGAGACTATCGTCCAGGTTACCAGGCTCTTCACCACTTTCGATCCTTGAAATATAATCTGGTCCCAAGTTCAATCGACCAAGTTTAACAATTACTTCAAAATCAAATTCCTGGAAGAGGAGAAGCCATTGAAATATATCCCCCCGAAAAATGGATTATTGACCAGGTATTTAAATGCGAAATGGTTTGTGTACATTTTAAAATGTCCACCCAATAAGTAGTTCCCAAATTTCTGTAGAGAGTATACCATCGCTACCCATTCTCTTTTTGTGGTGGTATAATTCCTCTCTCTTGTGGCTAATTTCCTATAGGATAAGGATATAGGATGGTCGATCGACCCTTCACCAGGTTGAGTTCGTACCACATCGAGCTCGACAAAACACACATCGACATGTACATGGAACTCTTTATTCCAGTATGGAAATACAAGTATGGGTGTTGTAACCATCTTGTTCTTCAATGTGTCCAGGATTTCTTGGCAACTTTCTATGCACTGGAACTTAATATATTTATTCAGTAACTTTTCCATTGGATAAATCACCTCCACATATCCTTTAATAAACTTTCCGTAGTATCCCATGTCTCCCAATGTTGCACAAAATTGTTTAACTATGGTCGGTGGTGGTAGGTCAAGGATGATCACAATTTTAGTAGGATCGACAAACATTCCATAGTGACAGACCACATGACCCAACAAAATTCCAAATTAGGCGTAAATGCATTTGTTTGAATTTAATGAAATTTGATACTGGCGACAACGTTCTAGAATCATCTTAAGGCTCTCAATATGATCCTTAATGGGCCCAAATACTGTCCAATCATCAAATTAGACTTCAATAAAGTTGTGAATAAAATATTTAAAGGAAAAAACTACTATTCTAGAAAAAATAGCAGTATCATTCTTGAGTCCAAAGGGCATTACAGTGTACTAGAAACACCACCACTTTGTTGCAAAGGTGGTATGGTGTTGATCTTCCTTTGCAATTTGAATCTGATGGTAACCAAAGAAACCATCAATGAATGAATAAATGTCTTGACCCCCGATGCTCTCCAATACCTCATATGTAACTGGAGTAAAAAATGGGTCATGCAAACAAGCGTTTTTAGGTTTTCTCAAGTTGACGTAAATTCTTACTTCACCCATAGCCTTTTGTATTTTACTACTATCATGCTTATCCATTCTGATTCTTTGACAGGCCTTATAATACCTATGTACAACATTCGTTCCAACTCTTCTTTAACTTTCTCTTTATACTATGGATTCAATCGGTATGGTCACTTCTTGATCAGTTATGTGCTGGGCCTCAAAGGTAAATTTATTTCTACCAGATATCCGATGATCCTCTTCATATATGAAAATTTTGTAATGAACAGATCCTAAAAATCATGCAATAAGTCTGTGATCTTTCCTACATTCTTGTTATCCCAATAATCTCTGATATTAGCAAACTTTCAATTTTCTGGTGAGACAATATTAACTTTCTTAATTTTGAGAGGACTCAAGATTGGTTGCTATAAATACCAAGTCCTTCCACTCCATGAGTACCTTTAGATTCTAGAATGTTTACATCAAATGGGTCATTGCCATCAGGTTCTCCCATCATGTTCTATCATTCCATCTAGTGGTGGATTGTCATGCTGCTTTGGTTGAAATTTCTCATCATGACAGGGATATTTTCAAATATCTTTGCTTTCATCACTTATAATGAAACATCAATGGAAGGATGGTCAGCTATGAACTCAAATGTATGTGTGAATCTAGTAGCTAACTCCTCCCATTCAATATTTCCTCGTCGCATCTCAACTGATGTATACCAATTCCTTGGTATAATGTCTAGTGTATGTATGAAGTGATGAACCCACTCCTATCACGGATATTCCTACCAGATATTCCTACCATGTCGTGCAACAATACTCAATATTTTTGACAAGATCTGTCATTCTTGTATACTTGCAATCTGTATAAATTGTCTCTTCTCCAAATATGATATCCAATATTATTCTACATTGCATCAATTTAGAGATAGATTGTTTATGTGTACCCCACCATCTAGCAGGTGTAGGTTCCAGCACAAAGTCCAAGGAGAATAATCATTGTGATTCTGTAAATTTCGCTTCAAATTTTGTTAGAAACGATGCAAGGTTAGGTAAAACTTCCTATGTAGGTAGGTCACATGCCTCAAATCCTTCCCCTTTGCAAAGAACTTGTAATTATTGTGTATTTCTTGATAGATACTTCATGCATTCGATCTTGCCAATTTTTTAACACTTCACCCGAATAAGATGTACATGGGCTAACACTTCACCAACTCATCTTTCCATCAGTTGTTGGATTTATATATTCATCTCCTGTATATGTGATATTATAGATATGGTTGAGATATTCACCTTATCCTTCACTGTGCATTGGTTTGACATATCTTTGTCCTTTTAGTGGATCAATTGGAAAAACCACCCTTATCTCTGAATCTTCAAAAGATAAGATTATTCTCTTAAAATTTATGATGTTTTGGTTGTCTATCACCCATTTGATCCCAAAAAGTGCAGGATATGGATTTGTATCATCGAAAATGTCAATCAATTCAAAATATTCATATGTCCTCAAGCCTTCTACTTTGACAGGTACCTGAGTAAGTCAAACAATAGGTAGGACCTTCAACTAATTTTCTATCCTGAGATGAATGGGAGACCAATACATTCATGGTTTTCCCATTATTTTCCATGTCTATCTTGTCAAAATAGTGACATTAGAGCCCATATCTAAAATGATATAATCCATATCACAATCTCCTATCTCAGCAGTCATTCTTAGCTCGTGACCGATTTTGAATCTTTTCCCAGCATGGTGAAGTCTTCTGTCTAGTCGTTGTTTGTCCTGAGTTTATTCTGTTAAAGATTTCAATTCTGTGACATAATCTTTATTGTGGATCATCGATAAGCAAATTTTGAAAAAATATTTAAGTTTACTAACCTTTCCCATCAGTTTCTTTCAAAATAGATGATCGAATATTTCAGGAATCTCCCTTGTTTGCTTGGTAATGTGGGAGCAGCCATCAATGCTTGATTCCTATCGATGAATTCTAGTTAGGCATCCAAGAATATTTCCTTTTCTCTCTAGACATCGAATGATATCTTATTTTTTGTTGCTGGCCGCACTTGTGGTTGGTCATACTGTGCATTTTGGTATGCTCCAGTTGCAACACCTCCTCTTGTCATGAAAACAATGTTTGCTTCTCTCGACCCAATAGAAATAATTTGGATGTTCTGGTTGGGATTCAGGTTTGGATCCTATAGGGGAATTGTATTTCCCATATTCTTGAAATGCCACTTAGCAATCATTTAAGGGAAATCTTCAAAGATGTGGTTGACATCTTTACAATAAGAACATGGCTTCACAAGACTCACACAATACCAAGAAATATGTCTTGGTTGTCTACAATTATAGCATATAATTTGGCCTCTCCTGCAACCAAATCCTCCTCCTTTTTGTTTTCCTTGACCCTAAAAAGTTACACCCACCCTAGGTTGAGGGTAGTATTGTTGCAATGGAAACTGCTTCTATTGGTATCGGGGTTGAGGATACAGATTTTTTTGATATTTGGATGATGGATATTGAGTAAGTGGGTATTGATTTTGTGCTCACTCAACTTGTATTTGTTCATCACTCTGCAATCCTTCTCATCAAGTCCTACATATTTACAAAATTTATAGTATATACTAAATGGTGTACTTACAATATTATACAAGTATAAGAACTCTTCTGAATGATGACCTCAGGTTTGACATATTCTACACCAAGGGATGCCTTGTGTATTTATCAGGTTCGGCACCCCTGCTATGACATAGTTCATGAGCACTGGGAAATTATGTTTATGGTGTCCCTATGTTATGCATTGGGTACACCAGAGTTATTCTTGGGCCTCTTTCACTTTATTAATGTCTTGGATTTGCAACGTAAGGTTAGATAGTTACGTCTGAATCTACATCATTCTTACACCAGTCTCTCAAATCGGTGAGGATTCTAACTTCATAGATATATCCATAGCTTCTGTCTATGTTACAATATTATCTTGCTTCAAGGAGATTCAAATGTGCGGCAACGACACTGTAATGAACCTGTTACCATCGGAATTGAGCCCAAAGGTTGCGGAAGGCCTGCTCTTGGGTAACAGCAAAACCGCTTTAGACTGCGCCTCTAGCCCTGCGCAGTCAGAGAGGGATCTCTCATTTGTCACTGGAGTCTAATCCACATAATATTTTCAATCTCATGTGTTACCGAAGTCTACTCCGCATAGGATTTTCAATAGGCATGATCAGGGGTCCAGGATCTTGAATGGAACAGAGTGTGTAAGGGTGAGATGCAAGGTCGGATTATCGGGGCGGGAACCATTGGAAATGGAGTCAAGAAACTGCATAATGAATGCTTGCAAGAGAAAAGGAAGGAATTGGGAAGCAAACAGAGGCACGGTAGTTGTTGATCTCCCAATCAAGAGATTTTTAGTGGGCAGTTGGAGGATGAGAGAGAGAACAGTCCATCGCGTGGAGCACCAGCGAGATGAATTCCATGCAACTTTAGAAGAACAATTGATAAATGTCTAGAATAGAAGCCGAAGCATCACAAGTATGAATTCCTAACTACTATACCATAAGTTGCAGACATGAAAAGCAATTAACAGACTGGAGTGAAAACAGGAAACACATTGCACGCAAAAGAAGATACATATTGGGAAAAGCAATGACACATGAATCTCTGCTATGATAAACAACTCTTTCTCTACAGTTTTATTCATAACACAGGTGTCAAACTTATTTACAATGGAGAGCCTCAGCCCTAGAATGTTTCCCAATCCAATCAACTAACTAACCCCTTCCTCCCTCTATCAGGAGTGTATTTATACTATTCTAATGCTGAGACTACAGAACAAAAAAGTGTTAAAAGTCACTATCATGCACTAACTATATAGGGAGTGGACTATCGCCACGTTTTGCAAATATAAAGAACATCATGGAGATATGGTGCATGATGAAGCAGACTAACAGCACATAGCCCTCTACCATCCTTATTCGTGAAAGTGATTCCCATGTGGCATGTTGATGGTTAATTTCCCCCACAAGCTGCTTTGAACATATTTTGGGTCTCCTTGTCCAGCCGGCGATCCATTGCTCGACTACTTTTTTTGACCCCTCCTTCATCGGGAAACACTATTATAGGAGGAAGCCGGGAAGAAGGTGGTCATGAACTTGGTGATGATAAACGACATAAGAAGCTTATCATGCTTGTACTATTCTCTTCCTCTTGTTATCCAACTTTTTGTACCATAAGTTGGGTTACCTGAGGAGCCGTCGGTTGACAGACTTGTTCAAAGTCTAATTCCAGTGTATCAGTCGATCCATCTGCTTGTCTGGCCAATATTGGCTAGTCACTTTTTTATTTCAATAATTTTGACCATGGCCCCACGGGGTTTGTAATAAAATGTGCTAGTAGGATATTTTTGAGTGGTTCGGTCTCCTGAGACGTAGAATCTCAAATAGGGTATTCCAAGGAGTTTTTTGCCCCTGATAATTATGCTTTGCCTTCAGCCGAGTATAATTGACGAGGTTTTCTCCTGGTTCTTCCAAAGCTGGAATGCTCGATGTTGAATTCCGGGCCTTGGGGGGTTTTTAGAGCCCAACTGAGTGTTATAAGCCTACTAGAAATTATTTAGATAGATCATGGTCATGTCCTAAGTCATCTGGACACATAAAAAAAATTCGAAAAAATCCTTTAGAACAGTGAAATTTTTTTTTTTTTTTTAATTTTTAATTACTTTTCCTAAGTTTTTTGGGTTAATTTTTCCATAAATTAAATGGAAAAAACCCGTTCGTGATCCATACTTAGAATTCAGTGATTGAAGGCTCTAACCTTAAGTCAAAAATCATTCTTGATCAGCCAACCAGTCAAAGCCAGCTTTCAGACCAGCAATCGGACACATAATGACTTTTTACTCAAAAAAGTCAGTTTTGAGTTTAAAAACGACTTTTAGTAAAAAAACAACTTTTATTAAAAAATGATTTTTATTAAAAAAAAATGATTATTTTGGAGAAAACTAAAACTATCCAAATTAATCCAAATTTAGTAAAGTAAAAGGCTAAATGACATCTCATGGAACACTTATGATGCTTGGAGTTATCATAACTCACCTTCAGTCATCATTAAGAGAGCAATTAATTTATTATCAGTTATCAGACATGTCATCTCTAGCTAAAGATGAGATGGATAGCACTCATTGGTTCGGTGATTTGATTGAGGTGAAGACTAAAGATTGCACCATTAATGGGCTTCCCAAACCTAATGGAGGCTCTAGCTAGACCTAAGGATGAGCTTACCTACATCACACATGTGGGCTCATCCTTGGCTTGTTTTCAGTGCACAGGTTTGGAGTGGGGACACCTTTCCTGGGTGGAGGCCTCCCCTCACTCCCGGTTCTCTGGTTTAGGTCTGAGCTCTTTGTTAGGTGGCTAAGCTGGTCAGGGTTGGTTTTTTGGTTTTAGGGTTTTAGCACTCTCTCATTTGTTAAATAGAGGCTCTTTCAGCTCTATTGGGAATGAGATTTTGGGTATGAACACTCTGCCAAAATTATTGTAATATTTGTTTAAAGATTGGAATAAAGTTGTGACTTTGGAGGTCTATGTATGAGCTATTGGAATTGTGGATTCACACCGCCTTTTGGTGATATCTCTCTTACACTTCTCTTTTTCAATTATTAAATCATTATTCAATATATACTCTTGAAGGGCTAACAATCTAGTTTATGAGTATTTTGTTCGGATTTAATTTTGTTTCAAGGGTTTTGTAGAGATCATCAAAGGTGAAGGACAAGATTAAATATCAAGCTCTTATTCATGAACCGGTGGTTATTTTCATATAATTCCTTCGTTTTGCAGGTTCTCCTAAGAGGTTCTCAATCCAAGAAAGAAATACAACAGTCAGGTTTTCTCCTTCCTTCCATCAACAAAGATTAAACAATACACCTGGTTACCGAGCCTCCTTCCTCTTGTTCTATTTTTTCTCTTTGACCTCCTTTCATTTCCTTGCTTGCTAGCCCCTTTCCTTTGTTCCTTGTTTGTCTTTTCTCACTCTTTCTTCTTCGCTGCCCATTTTTTGCCTTAGTTCACCACTCATTTTCTTCCTTTTGGACAGCCCTAGTGTACCCTAGTTTATGCCCCCTTTTTTCCTCTCTTTTGCCCTAATTTTTGGACCCTCGTGAACCTTTTTTTTGGCCTTTTTGGCCACTTTTTTTTTGCTGTCCCGTTTTGCATTTTTTATGACAGCCATCTCCCTTCTTCATCGTTGCCGCGTTTTCATTATTTTTCATAGTCCTTTGGCCTCATAGTTGGTTGCCCTTTTCTTCCCTGTTCTTGTCTTTGACCTTCTTTTTGTTTTCCTTCCTTCTTCCTATCCTTTCCTTCTTATTTTCAGCCTTCCTTTATCTTGTTATTTTGTTTTCATTCAAGCTTTTTCTTTTCCCTTTTCACAAAGTTCGAGAGAAATTTCAAGAAAAGTTTCAAGTAAAGAAAAAACACTCTCCTTTTTACAAGTTTTAAGAATTGTAGAGTTACTTTGTTTTCATTGGAAAAGTCCTTTCAGGGATTAAAATTATTAAGGCATATTGCAATAAATTTTAATAAAGATCTTGTGCTTGAGTGGGGTTTTTAAATCCCCACTCTCATCCTCCCCCATTTGTGGAGGATTGTATTGTGTTTACTTGTTCATGCTTAAATTAGATTTGCTTATTAATCTTAGAATACTAATTGTCAATTCATCACTTTTTAATTTAATTGATTACTCAATTATTTTAATTGTTTATCTTTCTAAGTTAATAAGCTGTGCAAATCTCTTGAATCACACCATAAGGTGGATCAAGAGTGCTCTTTGTTGGAGAGTCCAATCAACTAATTTCATCTTGTGCTTGTTTAATCAATTAATCCTCATAAGTAAGACTCTTGAACTTGCAGAAACACAAGTCAAGAGCACTCTCTATCGGAGAGCATCTTAGGTTTGCATAACCCCTACATTAGTTTCATCTAGATTAGCTAAGTCTCTTGAACCACTATCATAATATGAGGTCAAGAGCACTCTCTGTCAGAGAGTTTTAATTAATTAAATTAATAAAATTCGCAACTCACACCCCTTTAATTAATTAACCCCCTTCCCTCCTTGCTGGAGTATGCTCTGACTGATCTTCAATCGGAATACCCAGAAACGACATTGGATCTCTAAACCCCACAAGAGGAACTTAACTAAAACTTTTCCCCATAACCAATGCACCGGTGTTGTTCGATAAATACCGAGGCATGTGGCCAAATTCCAAGTGTGGGCACCAGGCTACCTAATCTAGGCACTGGTAGTTAACTTATTGAACACTTAGCTTTGACCCTAGAGAGGTCCATCATGTCTTCGAATGGATCCACTGAAGGTATTACCGGTTAGGACATCCAGCCACCATAAGTGAAGATCACAAACAAAAAACTCTTAAAAATTACCAAGAGCACTTGCAAAACCTAACATTCACTAGCATCTTTGGGATTCACATATTTACACTCAAAGCATCTCTGATAAGTTGAATCCATAGGCACTGGTCCCATATTTTAGCATTGTCGATAATCTAGGCCATTTGTCCATTGAATGTTTGATTATAAATCATATCTGTGAATGCTTTATCTATTTCGTGAAGCTCTCAAATATTTGTCTATCTTTCAATTCCAGTGATAGCAACATGGATTGCTTTGTCTTGTGTTAAATTCATCACATTAATCATCTTAAATTACAATAACTCCTAAAGAACACCCATCTGCATCTGAAACATCTAAAAATTAACTTAAACATTGAGCCATAGAAAACTCTTTATTAGGGACTACCCCCCTTGGCTTCATTAGGAGTTAACCTAAATGGAGGAGCTAGGAGTAGGTGATAGTACCTAGCCCTGTGCTTGCCCCTAAGGTCACACCTCTCCCACTTTATCAAGTGAGGAGACAGCTTTTAGAAGATTTCTGCTGCTAGTGTGCAATCGGCAGAAAACATCTTTTGGCGCCATTTCCGGGACAAATATTTTTGTTCCTGGACGACCTTTGTTTCTTTTAGTTTTTTACCTTTTTATCCTTTTTGGTATATTTTTTAGTCCAATCACTCTTTGAAATTAGACTTAAGGCCACCTGGCAACTCCAATGTCAGTTAACACCTCAAGGTATTCTACTAGAAGAAACTCTGTAGGTTTAGCCAATTTCATCCCTAACCCTGAAAAGGTCTTAAGGAGGAGATTAAACAAACTATCTTCTCATAGGATCCTTGCAGAACTTGGATCTGAGTCTGTTTCAAACATCCATCTTTTATTTCCATAAAACTTAAAAAAATTTCAAAATAATAACTGTTTCCATAATCCAATGGGTGAGTTTTTCACTCAACTTAACTTTGCTCAGATAGCAGGTCATCCTCATGATATCCCTGACAAGGCTATCGACAAGCTTATGACATATAATGGCACTGATGCCTCCCTCTCTGCTGAGCAGCATATCAGGAATTTCACCAGACACTGTGGTGCCCATGTCAGGGGTATTGATAGACATGAATATGTTTACATGACCTTGTTTGCCTTGTCTTTGGATGGAAAGGTTGGCAACTGGTATGCTAATTTGCTGGAAAATTCTTTTGCCACCTTAGCAAACTTCAAGGCTGCTTTCCTTGGAAAGTTTGGCAGTAGAAAGGAGCCTAGACATCTAGTAGTAGCTTTGACCAGCATAAAAAAGTATGATACGGAAACCATGGATGAATTCAATGATAGGTTCACAGAGTTATCAAATTCCATCCCTGCTACTTATGCTCCTCCTGTAGCTTCCACTTTGGATTATTACATTGAAGCATTAAGTGGCAAGATCCAGTACCAGATTAGAGACAAGGAGCCGACCACATTACTTCAGGCTCAGAATTTGGCCATTAAAATTGATAAGAATATGCAGTCATCTGGTGAATCTAACCTCCAGGGTTATTCAAGGTCTTCAACTCCTTTGAAAATTAGTGAGCCTAAAGACACAGATTCTTTAGCAGCTATGAAGGATGCCTATGGAAAACAAATGATTGAAATGAAAAGGGAGATGAAGAAAAATATGGAGGAAGCAGAACAGAAACACTTAGTACAATTGAAGGAGATTCAAAATAGGGTGATTACAATGGAAAGAAATCAACCTCCGCCACCTCCTAGAGCTTTCCCTGCAAAACCAACATGGTAGAGAAAAAACCCCAACCATAAGCAGAGGCCTCCTCATCAGCTAGAGGCCACTAATGTGGTTGAAACTTACATGCCATTTTATAGGGCATGTGAATACCTTCATGAAGAATATTCCTACTATTATGCATGCTATATTCAGGAGCATGGTTTCCCAGAGGGTGGTGGTCCTAAAGCATCATCAAGCGAGCTTGAGTACATAAACTATGTAGATGACATGCATGATATTTCTGGAGAAAGTTGGAGAGAGGAGAAACAGTAGAGAGCCTGAGTACATTAACGCAGTTGGACATCTCCATCTTGTCACCATAGAAACCCGGTGTGAAGTCAAAGATTTTAGTCAACAATTGGATAACCTCACTGAAAATTTTAGCATTAATCCTACTAATGAGCATAATGATGATAGTTTGGAAGGTTTACTACCTTGTGACCTTTTTTCTAAAGAAGATGACCATGATCACGAGGAGGGATATAGCCAGGAATTTGATACCAGTGAGGAAGAACCCCTTTCTTCTGAGATGGATGACAACTACGAGAATTTAATTGAAAATCCAATCTTAGAAGTTTCATGTGATGAGAGTCCTCCATGCTCTCCACCAGATGACAAATATTTGGAAAGTTGGGTCCCATGTGATATCTTTGAAACCCAACTTTTTGAAGAAGATTGTTTTGAGCAGAATGAGGAGTGTAGCCAAGGACTTGATACTAGTGATGAGGCATCTCTCATATCCGACATAGATGGCGATGATGACTATTGGAATTTTATTGAAAATCCAACCTATGATACTTGTGAAAATATTTTTGAGAATCTCATCTATGATGTGTCCAGCATGGGGAGTTGTTATTCTGAGACTTATAAAGAAGAGCAGTTGGATTTTTCCTATGATCAGTCGGAATTGTATCTGAGTATCTGTAATAAGGACTTGGAGAAGAAATGCGGTGAGGAGTCAGATGGGATACAACTAGTTGAATTTTTTTCTCAACCATTTTCTTCACATATAGATGCTCCTTATGTTTTGGAGCAGCTTGGGGCTTATACAATGAGTTATTATTTGATAGGCCTTGATGATCAGCATGATGGAGTAGTCAACCTGCTGCATCATCTCAATTTGTATATCAGCGTTATCCAGTCATGGGTAGAAGCAGCCTGTGCAATCACCTACCAGTTTGGGAATAAGTTTGACGACATTATTCATGCCTATGATTCCCCATCCAGCCTGCCCATTCTAGATCATCATGCAGGTTTGCATTTTCTGGAAATTGTGTCCTTACTTTGGAAGGTAACCAAAGACAAGGCAAAACCTTTTTACATTAATAAAATGCTTAGGTGGTTACATTGGATTTATGGTTACACCTAACCTTTTCTGTATCATGCTTAGAGTAGGAAAATAGGCTCCTTAAAGTGAGCGTTTAGTTTGGCATTTTCTTTATGTACTTAGAAAATAATAAATTTTTCAGTAAAGTTTTTCTTTGAATAAAGCAACTTTTGGATCATTGGCTCTTTTTCATAAAACTTGTGCTACTAAGGTTTTCTTGTCAAGTTGAGATGTTTTTATAGGATATGGAAACCAGATATTATGGGGTTCTCGTATGCTCTCCTTGCATAAGAGACTAGATCGAGCACATATCCCACACTTGGAGCCAGATGTTATCCAACTTTTTGTACCATAAGTTGGGTTACCTGAGGAGCCACCGGTTGACAGACTTGTTCAAAGTCTAATTCCAGTGTATCAGTAGATCCGTCTGCTTGTCTAGCCAATATTGGCTAGTCACTTTTTTATTTGAATAATTTTGACCATGGCCCCACGGGGTTTGTAGTAAAATGTGCTAGTAGGATATTTTTGAGTGGTTCGGTCTCCCGAGACGTAGAATCTCAAATAGGATATTCCAGGGAGTTTTTTTCCCCTGACAATTATGCTTTGCCTTCAGCTGAGTATAATTGACGAGGTTTTCTCCCGCTTCCTCCAAAGCTGGAATGCCCGATGTTGAATTCTGGGCCTTCGAGGGTTATTAGAGCCCAAATGAGTGTTATAAGCCTACTAGACATTATTTATATAGATCATGGTCATGTCCTAAGTCATTTGGACACATAAAATAAATTTCGAAAAAATATTTTTAGAACAGCGAAAAATTATTTTTTTTAATTTTTTAATTTTTAATTATTTTTCCTAAGTTTTTTGGGTTAATTTTTCCATAAATTAAATGGAAAAAACCCGTTCATGATCCGGACTCAGAATTCAGTGATTGAAGGCTCTATCGTTAAGCCAAAAATCATTCTTGATCAGCCAGCCAGTCAGAGCTAGCTTTCATATCAACAATCGGACACATAATGCCTTTTTACTCAAAAAAGTCAGTTTTGAGTAAAAAAACGATTTTTAGTAAAAAAATGATTTTTATTAAAAAATGATTTGTATTAAAAAAATGATTATTTTGGAGAAAACTAGAACTCTCCAAATTAATCCAAATTTAGTAAAGTAGAAGGCTAAATGACATCTCATGGAACACTTATGATGATTGGAGTTATCATAACTTAGCTTCAGTCATCATCAAGAGAGCAATTAATTTATTATCGGTTATCAGACATGTCATCTCTAGCTAAAGATGAGGTGGATAGCACTCATTGGTTCGGTGATTTGATCGAGGTGAAGACTAAAGCTTCCACCATCAGTGGGCTTCCCAAACCTAATGGAGGCTCCAGCCAGACCTAAGGATGAGCTTACCTACATCACACATGTGGGCTCATCCTTGGCTTGTTTTCAGTGCACAGGTTTGGAGTGGGGGCGCCTTGCCTGGGTGGAGGCCTCCCCTCACTCCCGGTTCTCTGGTTTAGGTTTGGGCTCTTTGTTAGGTGGCTAATCTAGTTAGGGTTGGTTTTTTTGTTTTAGGGTTTTAGCACTCACTCATTTGTTAAATAGAGGCTCTTTTAGCTCTATTGGGAAGGAGATTTTGGTTATGAACACTCTGCCAAAATTATTGTAATATTTTTTTAAAGATTGGAATAAAGTTGTGACTTTGGAGGTCTATGTATGAGCTATTGAATCTGTGGATTCACACCGTCTTTTGGTGATATCTCTCTTACCCTTCTCTTTTTCAATTATTAAATCATTATTCAATATATACTCTTGAAGGGCTAACAATCTAGTTTATGAGTATTTTGTTCGGATTTAATTTTGTTTTCAAGGGTTTTGCAGAGATCATCAAAGGTGAAGGACAAGCTTAGAGACCAAGCTATTCTTCATGGACCGATGGTTATTTTCATCTAATTCCTTAGTTTTATAGGTTCTCCTAATCGCTTCTCAATCCAAGAAAGAAATACAACAGTCAGGGTTTCTCCTTCCTTCCATCAACAAAGATTAAACAATACACCTAGTTACCGAACTTCCTTCCTCTTGTTCTCTTTTTTCTCTTTGACCTCCTTTCATTTCCTTGCTTGCTAGCCCCTTTCCTTTTCTCTTTGTTTGTCTTTTTTCACTCTTTATTCTTCGCTGCCCGTTTTTTGCCTTAGTTCACCACTCATTTTCTTCCTTTTGGACAGCCCTAGTGTACCCTAGTTTATGCCCCCCTTTTGCCTCTTTTTTGCCCTAATTTTTGGACCCTCTTGAACCTTGTTTTTGGCCTTTTTGGCCACTTTTTGTCTGCTTTCCCGTTTTTCATTTTTTATGACAGCCATCTCCCTTCTTCATCACTGCCCCGTTTTCATCATTTTTGATACTCCTTTGGCCTCATAGTTGGATGCCCTTTTCTTCCCTGTTCTTGTCTTTGACCTTCTTTTTGTTTTCCTTCCTTTTTCCTATCCTTTCCTTCTTATTTTCAGCCTTTCCTTATCTTGTTCTTTTGTTTTCATTCAAGCTTTTTCTTTTCCCTTTTCACAAAGTTCGAGAAAAATTTCAAGAAAAGTTTCAAGTAAAGAAAAAGCACTCTCCTTTTTACAAGTTTTAATAATTGTAGAGTTACTTTGTTTTCATTGGAAAAGTCCTTTCACGGATTAAAATCCTTAAGGCATATTGCAATGAAGTTTAATAAAGATCTTGTGCTTGAGTGGGGTTTTTAAGTCCCCACTCTCATCCTCCCCCATTTGTGGAGGATTGTGTTGTGTTTACTTGTTCATGCTTAAATTAGATTTGCTTATTAATCTTAGAATACTAATTGTCAATTCATCACCTTTTAATTAAGTTGATTACTCAGTTCTTTTAATTGTTTATCTTTCTAAGTAAATAAACTGTGCAAATCTCTTGAATCACACCATAAGGTGGATCAAGAGTGCTCTCTGTCGGAGAGTCCAATCAACTAATTTCATCTTGTGCTTGTTTAATCAATTAATCCTCATAAGTAAGACTCTTGAACTTGCAGAAACACAAGTCAAGAGCACTCTCTATCAGAGAGCATCTTAGGTTTGCATAACCCCTACATTAGTTTCATCTAGATTAGCTAAGTCTATTGAACAACTGTCATAAGATGAGGTCAAGAGCACTCTCTGTCGGAGAGTTTTAATTAATTAACTTAATAAAATTCACAACTCACACCCCTTTAATTAATTAACCCCCTTCCCTCCTTTCCGGAGTATGCTTTGACCGATATTCGATCGAAATACCCAGAAACGGCATTGGACCTCTAAACCCCACAAGAGGAACTTAACTAAAACTTTTCCCCATAACCAACGCACCGACGTTGTTCGATAAATACGGAGGCATGTGGGAAAATTCCAAGTGTGGGCACCGGGTTACCTAATCTTGGCACTAGTAGTTAAGCTATTGAACACTTACCTTTGACCCGAGACAGGTCTGTCATGTCTTCGAACGGAGCCACTGAAGGTATTATCGGTTAGGACATCCAGCCACCATAAGTGAAGATCACAAAGAAAAAACTCTTAAAACTTACCAAGAGCACTTGCAAAACCTAACATTCACTGGCATCTTTGGGATTCACATATTTACACTCAAAGTATCTCTAATAAGTTGAATCCATAGGCACTGGTCCCATCTTTTAGCATTGTTGATAATCTGGGCCATTTGTCCATCGAATGTTCGATTATAAATCATATCTGTGAATGCTTTATCTATTTCATGAATATCTCAAATATTTGTCTATCTTTCAATTCTGGTGATAGCAACGTGGATTGCTTTGTCTTGTGTTAAATTCATCACATTAATCATCTTAAATCACAATAAATCCTAAACAACACCCATCCGCATCTGAAAATCTAAAAATTAACTTAAACATTGAGCTATAGAAAACTCTTTGTTAGGGACTAACCCCCTTGGCTTCATTAGGAGTTAGCCTAAACGGAGGAGCTAGGAGTAGGTGACAGTACCTAGCTCTGTGCTTGCCCCCAAGGTCACACCTCTCCCACTTTCTCAAGTGAGGAGACAGCTTTTAGAAGATTTCTGTTGCTGGTGTGCAATTGGCGGACAACACCTCCTACAAGGAGGGTTTTCCCGCAAGCCATGCAACAGAGTGTGCACTTGACCTTCTCCTCGCCCATGACCAAACAACCAAGTGGAGATCTTAGGGGTGGCGTCGAAGGGTCCGGGCCCGCCTGGTCCCAGTTTGAGCATTTGCTCCAACAGTTCTTCCACTAATGTGAGATGGGACTTTAGAGGTCATGATTGCAGCCGAGAGTGTCAGAGGGACATCGTTGGGATGTCAAAACCCATGCACTACACATCTAGATACCGGGTTGTGTAGAAGCGGGTGAATCCCCCTTGGTATTTCACATCTGTGCCCCGGTGGTTGGTGATTTTCTAGTGTGGATAACCAGAACATAGATTCATGTTTTCCTACCAAGAGTACCCCTTGTCGAACTAATTTCTTGAACCACATAGTCATGGTTTTCTATGAAAGAATTCAACACTTTTCAGAATTCAATCATATATCTCTTATCATATACACAGTTCCATGCCTCAAAGATCTTTGGAAGATGGTGTTATATAGTGTGAGCAGAGACGGCTCAAGAAGGGTTATACCCTTAGAGTAGCTACGATGGAAGTATGTGTGATGCCAGGGTGGTGATCTTTCCTCTTGATGTTTTAATCATATTATCTGGTATGGCTAAGATTCCAAGCCACTCCCGCATGGCTTCTAGGCTGGCTCTGAGGGCTATGGATTTGACCATCTCTTTCCCTTTCAATTACCTTGATGACAACGTTAGGCTATTTCAGTTCGTCGCATCCCTCGGCCTCGTGTAAATACCAAGTTTTTCATCTCAATGAATCAAACCTCCATCTTTCACACGGTTCCTTTCAAAGTGAACCATTTGCCACACTTTTGAACTGAGGAAATTAGCATCGCTAGACAAGACTTCCATCTCAGGCTTATCCCAAATGGCGTCGGAGGAATCGACCAATTTGCAATCGAGGGAAGATTACACGCATGAATGCCTCCTCCATTGTCATCTCCATAGTGGATGTGAAATCACGTACCCTGGGAGCCACCCCAACCATCCAATTCATGGAATCTTTCATTTTCACCATCCACGTTCCATTCCTTCGAGAATCCTGGGTAGTTTAGGATCATGACATGTTTTCAACCGTCGATCACGACCTATTCTAAGTGGGCCCCACTGTCTTTCGCAATGAGAAGATTTTGATATTCATCGAGCTAGTCAACACTGCGAAATATATCGTGGCCATAGATTTCTCTCCAATCCTATCATGGCCGTTGATCTTTGCGACAGCTACCCCTACTTCACGATTTGAAATCATGGTTTTCACCCGTGCATGTATGGCCTACGAAATTGATTGAGGTCATAGATATGACTCAGACCTCATCTTGACCGTAGAATGTTTTCGACCTTTAACACATTTCGCAATCTAGAAAGGAGGCTTTGGTCGAGCATGTCCACTCATGTGAAATGGTTGGGAGCCATTGATCCACCTCTGATCAATCTCAGCCTTTGGTTTTGAGTCCCACTCGATTCCTTCAGCACACTTGATGTTTTCTTCTTTGAATGGGTGTTCTCATAAAGTTTAAGGGAATGGGACCCTCACCGAACTCCTGTCAGGCCCTTAGATCAACTGTTAAAAAACAGAGTGTTAACAGAACCATTCCTTGTGTTGCACGTCTAACATATAAAATATTACTTTGGACATGAATGTATTAAATATCTGGTCAAAGTACTAGACTCACTTTGTAAGTAAATCCTTGATTTCTTTAAATTATATAATGCACTATGAGTCAAACTTCATCTTTATGAAATCATCTATTAATCCCACTCGAATTTGTCGAGTGTTTTCTGCGCAAATCCCACTGGAACTATAGAGAACTTCATGTACCAGTATAGCGCATGAATTCTCAGGGTTGGAAGGTCCTATGTATTCTTAACAAAATTGTATGTCTCAGTATCATTAAAAATACAAAAATAAATGAAATATAACATAAAAAAATGCATGGAATAGTATTCTTCTTACCTCGGTCATCCCATCAATTGCCCTTAGGAAATAAGAATTCAGGGACACCCCTGAAGTCCGATCCTGCATAGGCGTAGTCCTCAACCATCAATATTTGGACTCATATAGAACAAAAAAATATTGCACCATATGTGACGGTAGGCCCTCCACCACCACCATGCCGAGCCATGGCCTCAACCCATCTCAACATCTTGGGATCCTCAGCATCTAGCCTGTTCAAAGGAACATGTGATCGCATCAATGGAACCCTCTCAAAGAATAAGGACACCACTACTGCCTTGTATCCAAACTATTTTACTTCACCCCTACAACACTTCATCAACTGATCCTTGAGGCTGACCAATAGCCCATCACTCTTCTTGAATATGGTAGGATCCATACACTCCACCACATACAACATATGTGCATGAGTAGTCTAGTGGGAATCCATACTTCCATATAAATTATTTATCATGAAGGAAACAACCCTCAGAGGTAGGTCTACAATATGTTTCATGGGGATATTTCCAACCTGGGACTTGGTACCAACCACACAGTATTCATCTATGAGATCATCCACATACATCTCCTCACCCCTGAACATGTAAGTACCAATGGAAGCCCCCTTTAGGATAATTTGGTTAAGAAGCAGATGTCATTGATGGTCAATATGTGTCACAACCTAAAAATGTTGCTGGTCAGGATCCCACATCTAGATCAAGTACTCCAACAACCACATATAGGCCCTCATTCGTGGGACATTGGAATATTTTAGGAGTGCACATTCTCTTAAGAATATCATGTCATGGGATGATTTGCCACTTGGATGTCATCAATATCATGTTCCCATTCTTTCCACTTCACCATATTGGGAGTCAAATACATGTCAAAACCCATGAAACACCCATAAGACACCTGTTAGACTCCAAATCAAGAGATAGAACTTAGAATTTTTGCTTGGTTTTTGGTTTTTTTAGAGGCCCTCACCACCGACGTTCTTTCCCTAAGGAAACAAATTAATGAAACTATTTTACCTAAGGAAAAGAGCACATTTAACGCTCTTTCCCTTTTCGAGGGGTGCATCAGTGCACCTCCCAAAAGGGAGAAGAGCTACAAGCTATGCGTGCCCCCACCCTTAGAAAATCCACAAAAAAACACCGAAAAACAAGCTGAAAGCAAAAAAATTGAACCATGAAAGGAAACATACACTAGTACAAGTGATCAATTTTGCCACGGAAAAACGTGGCAATATCCACAGAAAAGCGTGGATATTGTCACTTCTAAGTGTTTTTTTTTCCGTGGAAACAATTCTGTCGCAATAGAGATGACCCCTAATTTGCGTTGCAAGAGTGACAATGTTCTATATTTCGTTAGATGTCTAAGCCGTCGATATATCCACGCCTGGCCATCTTTGTATCCACGCTTGTCCGTCTCTATATCCATGCCTGGCCGTCTCTGTATCCATGCCTGTCTGTCTTTGTATCCACACCTGGCCGTCTCTGTATCCACGCCTAGCCATCACTGTATCCACGGCTGTGAAATTTTTAAAAAAATTGCCGTCGCTTAAGCGACGGCTATAACTGTTTAAAAAAAAAAATACAAATTCCATAAGACCAATTCCATGTGTAAGTAGGTCATAATCCTTACATAATTAGTATACCCCCTCACATGCATACATACATCTCGCACATCTTTATCTCATGCTTCATTACAATTTATAGCACCCCTGGGTGGTTACCATGGTTTATACTTTAAACAACGACCCATAACCTCAACATCTAAATGTTAAGCTGGTTTGGTCAGTGGTCACATGTCACTAATATATAAAGTGACCCATATTCAAATATTTAAGTCTACTAAACATTGGAGTGTAACACAGAAATAATACTCATCTTTTTCAACCATATAAATTGGTGGTCACGTGCCAGTCAATGCTTCACACATGCTGTGGGATATGTTTTTGTTGTGCAAAGTGAGTAAAGTCCTTCAGATATCTTCCCTGCCTCTTCATGTCTCCAGAACTATAAAAACTTATATCTAACAACATTCTCCACAGAGGTTCCAAAGTATGGACATCCAAAGGTCCATAGTATTTCATCCACAGAGATTTCATCTATCTCTGACAACCAACACCAACCAAATTTGTCATCCAGTTGTCAAATTTCAACCAAACGTCCATAGTATTTACACCTCGCTGGATCTGATACCAGATGAAATGCCTAAGAGAGGTTTCTAAGACATTTAAACCGTGCACAACTTATCTTATATGGTAAAAAGAAATACTTTACTATCAGCTGCTCATGAAGTTACAGGCACTATGTCCTTCAATGATCTTTTGGTAGGAAAGCAACAAAAATAGAAGTAGAATGAGCTCAAGATGAAATCTAGATATAATTAGTATATTTCTTATTCATTTTCAATAATTAATCAAAGGACATTTGCAATTTACCTCCACATGAGGTCTCATTTTCCTCTTCAACTTTGTTCTGATGTTATCTATGTCAAGATTTTGTGGAGTAGATCCTGACTCTGTGTGTGACTTATTTGTCCCAACACGCCCATCTATATCCATTTCTTCTGAACCATCATCCGTGTTGTCTGTGCAATATTAAGTAAAAAAAAATCAGTTCCAATAAACATAGTGAAAGAACAGATAAAACACGTAGCTTACAGTACAACTTCAAACTTATCCTCAGTATTGTAATTCAAAGATATTTAAATTTACTGTGATATCCAGTTTGCCAAACTTGAATGACCGGGACTAAGATTTTAGTTTCCTCGACATTTCATGAGAATAAAAAATTGAAACAGTGGAATATGATTCTGCTTATTCTTCTGAAACTTTTCTACCTTCATCTGCATCCAATAGATCAGCATCATCAATACCAGCAACAGTGAAATCTTCAATGTCATCTTCTTCTTCCATTTCATAGCCTTCCACAAACTCTACTTCAGGCTCTGGCTCCTACAAAAAGAAAGCAAAAAATAAGAATGCAAAACAATATATTAAGAATGATACTTATGGGTGAGAAAGTAACTAAAATAATTGTGACATTATCGAGCAGGACAGATGACTATTACTAAAAGGCATAAGCTGATTACTGTAACATCGTCTAACAAATTATAAAACAAAAAGTTGTTACAAACCTCCTCGCCATTATCTTCTTCCTCACTGGCTGCCTGCATTTCCTCCATTTCTAGGACTTTCTCATATTCTTTCACAGGGAAATTGTATATGTCACCATAAGTACCACTTTGCAACATCTCCAGCAATTCTTTCTCTATGTCCTGAACAAGAAACAAAAGTCATCATTTGATTCCCATCAAAAATAATAATGTAGAGATCTGCAAAAGGGAAACAGAGAATCAAGATACCCTACTCTATCTAAAACAGCTGCTATTTCAGCTTTTGCTTCCCTCCTAGCTTCCCTCTTCTTTTGTTCTATAGGCACAGCCATGACTTTCTCCCTATAGCAGAAAAAAGCAATAGTTATAAGACTTACAACTGTAATCACCTTTGACCCAGTATTTGTGAGAATTTAATCTTGCATATGGGGAAGTTGGGCACAAAGATTTTTCCTAGGCTATCAAGAAAAGGACATGCTATATTAGCATAGGGAAAAAATTGCTAAGGTTAACCATTCTATGCTTAAAAACGTGTACTTTGTTACTTGCCATTTAAACTTTAAACCAGAAAACAAAGTCTAAGAAATTTATAACTTTTGTGAATTTCAAATTTCCACATACTTTAGAAAGATGATATATGGAATATAAGATGATTCTATCTCTGACAACCAAAACACCAACCCTGTGTTGGCCAGGTACCCACACAATTGATGCTTATTCAGATTTTTCCTGTTGGAGATGTATAATAAAAATGCAGTAGCACAAAACAAGGATGGAACTCATAACCTTTTACCTGTGAACTGAAACAATACATGAATAGAATGTGCAGTGGGAATGACTGCAGCATCTCCAGCAAAGTAAAACAACATAAAAGTAGAGAAAGCCAAGAAATAGAGAACCTAGTAACAGAGATCCTATATCACAAAGCCACATTGCTAAAAATATCAAAATATTGATATACCCCACAGGCCAATCTGGTCCATAAACAGGAAAAAACAAAATACAATGTTATATAATGTGCAGAGGGAATTACTACTGCATCTCCAGCAAGGTAAAACATCATACAAGTAAAACAAGCCATGAATTAGAAAATCTACTAACAGAGATCCTAAATTACAAAGAAACATTGCTAAAAACATCAAAATATTGGTATTCCCCAACGGCCAATATGGTCTGTAAAGAGGTGCTCAGTAGCTTGGGTGGGTGGGGATCCATCTAATAGTGCATTGGATCTAGACAATGCATATGGTACATTTAATATTTACATTAGCAGAGACCCATTTGTATGAGTCCTAGTACCTACCTAATCCTCCATCTGTCTCCAAAAATGACCACTTTCGAATAGTGGGGGGCAAAGAACAAATGTGATACTTTGTAGGAACCATTCCTTAAAGTTTCCAACTACCTTGCATTCCCACAACAAACGTTTGATTGTTTTTTAATTTTGACAAATCATACAACCATCCATAAGACCTGTGCAATGAATTCTATCTTTGACCACTTAACTTTCATAGAGGATGAACCACCAAAACACTCTGGACTTAATGGACAAGTGAGCTTTCCAAATGCCTGGAAATATTCATATCAAAGTCACCAAAAACTCAAAACTAGAATTTGTATGTTAAGATGTTGTATGACAAAATGGATAATATAAGAATTAAAGCACTTGATGCAACTCCAAATTTCCCAGTGTTGTAAAGGAAAATGTCCTATGGCTAGGGTTTAAGAGGCCATCAACGTACTGGGGTTGAAAGAGAGATGCACAATGTTCAGCAAGCATATAACAGCAAGTTTCAGAGATAAGAAAGGTCCACACCTGATAAACTGAAGGCTGGTCCAAGCTTTCTCTTCAATCCTCTTCTTGCTCCTCTCGCTCCAAGAGACCTGCAAAACAAGTTATACCTTCCTCAAACCATTATGACCACATATAAGACAATGATAATCAAAGAAACATAAACAAATGATCTGAATAACATCATCATATGATCAGAAACAGAAATTCAATCACACATTGAACAATGATTTGGGAAGAAGACGGACATCACATCTTTATTAATCATGAAAACAAGTACAAGTATACCTTCTCTTCAGGTTTGGCACCTCACGAAACCTTGATCTGGATCTGTTGTTTCTCTTCTCCAAAGAACTCAGCCTCCAAGCTCTGCAACACTAAGGGAAGACCTCCAGGGCAAAGGTGTAGGCAAAGAGAGTCCCGATTCCTCCAGCATAACAATGCATAAATTCCAAGTCCCCTCTCATGGACCCTCCCTACCTCTATTTATATGGGGAAAATAAGGTAGTTTTGAAGGTTGGAGAAGTTACAGCAGTTAATGAAATTAAGTTAAATGAAATAACTAATCTCCAATTAACTCATGTTTTAATGTTTTAAATGCTAAGAGGCACATTCGTGGGTTTTCCTTAAGGAAAAACGCGAATGGACAAAAAACACATTTTTAGGATATTTCTGGGCATTTTCAGACTTTGATGTCTTCTAGAAAGTTTTATCTAACTGAAATATCTTTCCAACGGCGCAGCAATGAGGTCAAACGGAGTTACAAAACTCAAGATATGGGTCCTCGAATATAGGTGTTTTTTAGTGACTTTCAATGACTTTCATGAAACAATGGGAAAGTGGTCACAGGAAAAGATAAAGGCAGAAATGTATTCCATAATAAGCCAAGCTATAGTATTCTAGGAAAACCTCAATCCATAAGTGTCCTTTTGCGTGCCGACATAAGGAAAGTCGGCACTCGGACGGAGAGGTGCCATTCTGGTGTATAACAGATGCCCCCTAATGTGTGAGGTTAGAGGGGAAGACGATAGCCGAAATACATTATAAAGGAAAGAGATGAGTATGGAGAGAGCAGAGAATCCAAGATCAAAAGGCTCGAGTGAAGATACCTGAAAGAGAGATAAATGTCAGAAAAACTGATCTCTGGTACATACAAGTCCATATACATAACATCGCCATAAAGATATAGGCGGATCCAACATATGTATAACGGATGAAACTATCATGGTCACTCAATATGCAAAAAGGCACCATATCAAATCTAAAGGAGCCATGGCCACAAATGAACAAGGTGGATCCATGCTCAACAATCGATCATAGCCACAAAAAATACAAGGTGGATCTATGTCTCAGCAAAATGTCATATAAAGTATAACAAGGTCTTGCGCAGCTTGGGCAATAGCAAAAAATAACAATGCTACTGTCGGCCCAAGGTCTTCAATCCAAACCGCCCAAAAAAGGTACGAATCCTAACCATGTGAATAAAGGAGTTGAAGTCGAACATGGAGGAAACCGTTTGATTACCAGTCAATAATGAAAACCGTTAACAAACGCGAGGGAAACCACCATTAATGAAAATGGTCCCCAAGGTACCTAGTACATTCTAACAAGTGTGATTACAAGGACTTGAAGTCGAAAACTTGAAGAATCCATCGAGTAGGAAACAATAAGAGTATCCCCACTACCCAATAGCGAGGGAAATTGCCATTGAGGACAACAATTCCCAAGGTACTGTCATAAAACTCTAAATCTCGTCCCCAGAGCAAGATGTGTT
>LPNX010719466.1:7114-41607 GCA_001517045.1 Pseudotsuga menziesii | reverse complement strand
CTCTGCCAAAACATCTCGTGAAACCCTAGCTTACCACCAAGCTACTTCCATCATTGAGACCCCTTTTGGCCTATTTTCCACCATCGGAGAAGGAGAAGGGCCAGCTTGGAGCTCGGAGCCACCGACATCGGACCAGTGCAACGGACTCCACCAACCTCTACATTGGAGGTAACTCTAATAAAAACACCATTACATATTTCGTTATTGTCTTTTACTTCCTGTTATTTACTTTTACTGTATTAGCTTAGCTTTTTACTTTCCAGTTTAATTTTTGTTTAATCGAACTGCTACTAAGGATTCCAGATTCCTTAGTAGGTGCTCATCAGCACAAGCTAGGGTGAAAACCCTAGCTACACTGTTGAATTCCAACCTTCATGCAATCCTTGTTGTAATTACTCAAATACACCCACAAAGTGCTCAAGACTTGAAATATTAATGAAAATTGGTCTAGTGCCTAGTTGAATCCATTGAAATCATTTTGAAAATACAAGGGCTTTATTTCACATGTACTCCAAATCCCAAATATCATAAAGTGTAGTGAAATTTAGTGTCGAGATTATGAAAGGACTTGTTCAAATTGAAAAAACATAGAGGTGGAATTTTCTCATCTAGTTGGATCTAAAATATTTAAGAGCCTAGTGAAATTCCATTCAAACATCTGTCAAGAACTTGGGCAATTTTCAATACAAAAATCGTGTTGCCTTACCTCATGTAAGTTACAACATTTTGCCACATGGAATTGTTTGTGGCTACCACCTTTCATCTTGATTCTCTTCTACTCAAGTCATTATGCCATGTGACTCAAAAATTTACAAAACTCATTTTGGGCATTGGGTCCATGGAAAATACTTGTGAAGCTTTGAGACATGAACATCGAAATCCTCCTAACCTGTTGGATTTGAAATATTGCCCAAAAATATTTAAGAAGTCTTATGAAGTCCATAAGGAAATCCATGAACTTGGGAAAACATGAAGAACTGGATTTTCCTAGGCTCCTTGACTTGAAATAATATAAAATGTTCTTAATTAACTTGTATAATTCATGGATTTAGAATTTGGGTAGAGTGGAAACATAAAATGTAATATTACTAATAAAGGGGGGATGAGATAACACTTGGAATATATCAACATAGTCTAGATTGGGTGGTTGAGAACATTGGCTATGATACTCCCCACCCAGGTTCAAATCTATCTCACGACATGTTATGATGGACATTGGGGATACCACGATTCTTCGTGAATAGCGAGTGTCTATTCTTTCCATGGATGTAGTTGTGACACCAGTAAACCACATTAAAAAAAACCAGTTGGAATGGAGTTGAAAAATTGAAATGGGTGACACAAGAAGGAGAAATCTTCCAAAAGCAAAGAACCCCTTACTTTAATAATTAAAAGAGAAATTATCCCACGAAGGACCCAACACCTAAGAATATAATATCAAACCTAGATTTGATTTTTATGAAATCCAATTAATTCTTGTGTTGGCCCATGAATGAACTTCCATAACTATCAAAACATGAGGTACTTCATGTGCTTGATTATGTAGAAACAAAATGACCAAAAAAATTATTTAATTAGGGCATTAAGAAGTTTGTATAAATGAGTAACATGGAAAGAAAAAACCCATTGCATTTTCAAAGTATCTCTTAATCCCACTCCAAGTCTATTTCTAATTCTAATTTATATATTAATGTCCACTAATGATCAACATTTCCCTATGTAATTGTGAGAATACAACAATAGAAATCACATCACATTGAAAAAGGGAGCCATAAAGAAACTAATGAAGAAGGTAGTTCCTTTGTTGAAACCTAATGGCATGAAGCGTTAGAGATTTTACCCATGTTGCTTGAAGGTATTTTTCTTTCAACAACATAATCGTACACCACAATTTCCCCTCGATGAAGACGTGTACCATGCAACATCCTTGATTTGTGTAGGTGGGTCAAAGGCATAGTAAAGAGAAACCTCAACTTTGACATCGTTTGTCTATTTGTAGTAGTGTTTTGCATTGTGTTCTACTATGGTGTTATGTTCCACAACAACAATATGTTCATCATCTTATGCAATAGTATACATAACTTCATTGCACACTCAATGTCGTAGTGAGGGTCATTAGTGGTTATAGAATGGTGGCACACTTAGAGAGGAGTTAGAGGGTGCATACATGCACCGACCTTGTCTTTACCCAGTTTTAGTATATGTGGTCTAGATTTAGCAATTTTTTATTTAGAATAGATGCTTGTCTATTTTTTTAGTTTATTTTTCTAGACTTAGTCTAGAGTCATTTTTGGAGTCATTTTTAGACATTGTTCAATATAATATTTTTATAAAGCACATGAGCTTGAGTAACTTCTAGGGGATGCACTATCCTAAGTTGGTTGAATGCTTATACACATGAGAAACCTTTTCTAATGGGCACACTTCTTTAGGTAGTTCGCTTATGCAATGAGGTGAACTGTTCTAAGAAAATTTAGGATTAGGGTTCTATTCCTAACCTATGATTCTATTTATAGCTTGTCTACCTCCTTAGTGTATAAAAGAGAGAAATATGTAAGCTGTTAAAAAATTAACTCATTTTTAAGTGAGTCATCAAATTAAATTTTGAAGCTAATTAGAAATATATATGTGTTTTTGAGTGCTCCAAATTTCCTTGTTTATTGTTTATATTTTTTTAGTTAGCTATGTGTTTGTTGACATAGTATATAAACTAATTTGTGAGTTTTCAATATTATCGCTTTATGGAGTTTTAGGTTGCAAGTTTACGTACCATGTCTAAAAATTTAACATGGAAAAACATTTCTAACACTCAAAGAATTTGGTGATGGGCATGGGAATCAATGCATCTACAATACCTCATGGCTTTATTAGGTGAGCTTGGAGGCGGGTTGTGGGGCCTATTCTTGTTAGTGTTAGAGGGATGGAAGTAAGAGGTAATCAATCAACTTGGGGCATATGGCTTTATGCTTTGATTTGGTAACTTGTCAATGATGGTCAACCATCTCTTGGAGGAAGATGACTAACTATCTTTGGCCTTCATAAGTCATGACTGTCTAAAGAGAAACAAAGTGGTTATTTGAAAAGACAAGTATTATCTTCTAAATTCTTAGTAGGGAGAACATTTGAATACAAAATAGTCCTCAATCTTAGGCTCTAAGGAGAAAAGATAAAAGGTACAATATTGTTGAAGAATAAGGTGATTCTTATCGATTTGACGTTGATTAGAACAAACCCTTATCCAATACTTATATATTTCTTACAAAGGGAAAGTGTCTGTATGTATTGTTTCTTTTCAATGTGGTTCACAACCCCAGACATCGGTGCTCGCTACGACCATGAAATATAATCCAAAGGGTGTAGTCGAAGGGATTACACTCTGTTGGCATTATTTTGGTGCCTAACCCCAAAGGACCCAAAGAATTGAACCCTCGACGTCGACTATGTGTCCTCTCGATCTCAGAAAATTCAACCAACTATACTACCCCTCAAAACTACCATATATATTATTGTCATAATGCAATTTGCAATACCAAAAATAATAAAAACTCCTTCTAATATTGAATAATGTATCATCCCTAACTCTTTTCAACATTTCTTTTACCCATTTTAAATTTATGCTAATAAAATGACATATCTAAAAAAATAATAAAAATTTGTTGAATAGTGTTTAAAGTAATATTTTTTTTATCTGTTTATATACTTTATTCGCACTTGTTTTTGTTAAAATATGATAAACATCCAAAGGTAACTTTTCCAAACACATTAGTGATCAAATGGGAGAGCATTTAAGTAGCTTTCAAAAAGATTATGTTCATTTTTTATGAGCACAAAATATAAAGAAATGAATGAATAGATCAAGTACTTAAAAACTAGTTTATAAAAATAAATCGAGACTTTTGTTTGTTGCTATTGCTCGAAAGTCTTTGTGGTTGTCCATATTGCCACTCAAATGGACGTCAGGTGTTCGAGTAGCGGCACGAAGAGAAGGCAAGAAAAGAACAAAAGCGGTACTCTACAGTACCCGATCATTTTTGTTTTTTCCGTATCCCGAATTTTCAACAGCTCCTGTTAAATAGAAACACCAAAACTAGTCCAAATATTCAGGTCCCCAGTTTCCAATTATTTTTCCACGCCCCGTTAAATAAAAACCCCAAAACAAGTAAAGAATCCCCAAATTCCAAGAATTTAAATCCGGTGAAATAGAAACCCCAAACCTAGTTTGTTTAAGTTATGTTTGCTGGCTGATCTTACAATTTCCAGGCTTGTAAGACTAATGGAGCAGAGTACGAAGAGCGCATAATCGATTATATGAATTGTGATAATTAAAAAAATTAATATAATTTTGATTAAAAAATATTTTTAATAAAAATGAATGTTAGTTATGACCTAAAATCTAGTGAATGAAACTCCTTTTATATAGTAGTCCAATAGATATGCCCATGATACGGGAAATAGTGCTTAGGTCATAATAACTAATATCCTAAACCCAACTTTTGTAAAGGTTGGTAATCAATATTTATATCGTTAAGTTTGTTTGTAAAGGGGTTTAAGGTGATGAACTTTGATGATTTTTATTATATTTATTATGGGATGATTTTGATTATATTTATGTGATATTTTTATTTTATTTTATTTTAGTAATTGAGAATTTATCTTTCTGTATAGTAAGTTTTGTTGATTTAACAATTTTTTGAGCAATAAGTAAAACTATCACCCTAGTGGTATGAAGTTTTGAAGGGCATACCAACATATTGTATGAAACAATACAACAGGAAATCAATCGTCGACCTTCATGGGATCAACCATAAATCCCTATCGCTAGCCCACAACTTGGCCCTATAATGATTGTATGTTTGTTTTGTTAGTAACTATATCTATTATGTGATTATTATAGGTTTATTTGTTAGTTGTTTTTTTATTTTCTAAAAGATTCATAACTCTTATTTTATTATTTTAACTATTATATCGTCATAATAATTAATATCCTAAACCTAATTTTTAATAATCCATATTCATATAGTTAAGTTTGCTTGTAAAGAGGTTTTAGGTGAGGAAATTTGATGATTTTTATTATATTTATTACTAACTAGATCTATTATGTGATGATTTTGATTTATTTATGTGATATTTTTATTTTATTTTAGTAAGTTTTGTTAACAACAAAGTAAGTTTGGTTGGCAACATAATAGTATGGTAAATTTGGTCTAGGCCTAGTCTTATTTTGGTAATGAGAATGATGAAATCAACCATAAATCCCTCTAGCTGGGGCCCTATATCTATATGATGATTCTAGGTTTGTTTTGTTAGTAACAATATCTATTATGTGAATATTATAGATTTATTTTTTAATATTTTTTTTTCAAAAAATTTAAAACTTTTATTTTATTATTTTAACTATTATATTATTATTATTTTTAATTAATCTATTTTAAATCTCAAAATTCTTCTAAATTAATTTGAAGAAACTTGAACTTAATATTACCAAATACAATTTATTTTAGCATAGATTTAAAGATTTGTGTTTATATTATAATATTCATATTGTGAAATAAAATGAGGAAATGGATTCTAAATTAACTTAGGAACAAGATGAGTTGTAGGGTAACCAGTCTTTGTCTTTTGAGGACTTGTTGCATTGTCGTCGTCATTTTTGTTTTAATGCTCTCTAATCATTATTAATCACTTCAAGCTCAGAGAGTTATTAATAATTTTCTTAAACGAGTATTGTTAGTCCCTGTCCTTTGGGGTGTCCTTTGGGAGTGTAGGGACTATAGTAAACAACTTATCATTTTTTTAATGAATATATATATATGTTTTGGTATTTTTTTAACTTTATTTCAATTAATAAAAAACATTGTTAATTTTATTTAGTCTCATCTCAAAGTGAAGCCAAATTAAACAATAATTTTTCTATGTTTTATTGCTTAAGTTGACTTATCAATCCACGGGTTTGACTAAGTGACTCATCAAACTTATCCTTTTCAACATAGAGGAGATGCTTTTTAATTATAAGCTCGATTCGACTTGAATTAATAAATCGAGGCTTTAAAATCAAGTCAAATGTTATTCTCTTTAAATAAACCTCATGAGAGCTCTCTATTTCAAATGCAAAATCTCATAGATGGGAATTCTCTTAATATATTTCGTTATTGGTAAACAACTTTAATTAATATAGTTGTATAATCTTCTTTAAAAGCTTTTAGACTACTTGAAAAGCTCGATGCATGTTATGGCTCTACAAAACCTATTTAACCAACTCTATATTCAAAGCAAGATAAAAGCCAATGGTTCATAAGTGTATAATCAGGATTTTATAATATGATAATCAACTAGTGCATTCAATGACATGTCAAGCTCCATTATTAAAAATTCCTTGTGCGATCAATGCTTGCTTTATGTACTTTGGTGGGTCAAACACATATTCTCATACAGTTAGACCAAGGAGATACATTGATGATTGCATTACCTTTCAAATATAATTCTTCTTCAGTAAATATTTATAATCAAAGATGAGAATAAAATAATCATTTAATTTTAAAGACAAAAATAATGAAATAGACAAGGTTAAACAAGTTACTAAGTATCGATCATCTAATTTCTTGACAATAATGATCACCTTAATAAAATGTACCATCTCAATTTAGTTGCTAAAACAATCAACACGGTTAAAAATCCCACACAAACTGCCTAGTAACCTAACCAATATAAACAAGGAAGCATGCTAATCAAAAGGAACTTTCTGAAGAAACGATACCAAAGAACAAGGCGGCATCCATAATGAAGTGCTATGTGAATTATGAATTAAGTGTTTTACCTTGGATATCTGAAATCAAGCTAGCTAACCATTAATGACTCAAAGAGTAATAATTCTTCCGTTCAATGTTAATCCAACAAATAGATTCGTAGACCACGTGCAGCTACATCAATAGCAAATACTAGCACAAGAATGTGGATACAACTAGCATAGAAAATCGACCAAATTTAACTTGACATTGCTTCCAAAAACACAACTTACTAGAACTTAAGAACACATGAACTATTCTAGTCACTATAGCAACTAGTTTGAACTCAAAGCACATAGAACTTTCTTGCTCGTTTGAATTAAATCATATTTTCTAAGTCTGAGCTCAAGGCAGGGACTATCTACTTTGTATGCCTTCTTGTTATTGAAATAGTTGTGATTGCCTAGTTTGAAAGCTTTTGAGGTTAATAAAAACCTTGAATTCCATTGCTCTCACTTAATTTAATTATGCATGAACATACTTACTATATGTTGGTTCTTTGGCTTGAATCCCAACTATGGGTATGTTGCCATATAATTAGTCAATGACAAATATGTTGAATAACCCTGTTTTGTTTAAATCCCAACTATATGTATGTTGTGAAATAATCAGTTAATGATAAACATGTTGAATTTGTTTGAACGATTCTAATGTAAGTGCAACATAGTTGTAACTATAAGCTTCCTTATAATTAACATTTCTTGATGTAGTTCTCCGATAGTGTACATTTCCTTAGAGACATGAATTTAAAAGCTAACCACTTTAGACATCCATTTGAAGCATTACTTGCCTTCACTTTATTTAAAAGCTAACTTATCAAGCTAATTGAAACTTCTTATAACCTATGGCTTGAATCAACTTGTTTTAGATGGGTATAGACCAGCGTAGATCCAAATCCTAGGCTCTATCAAGCGTCGAGATGGATCAAATCTCTCGAGGTGCAAACCTCTTCTTAGGTATCCATTGATTTGATTCAAACCAAAAGACACATATTTTTATTTAAGGTCCACATATAATATTTTTATTATTAATATTTAATATTATTTATGGCCGACATATAATATTTTTTATTATTTTTTATTTTGTTAGGAACGAACATTGCATCATTTCCTCACACATGGTTTTAAAACCATATGCAAGGCCCTCCTACAACCATGGGTTGTTTAGGAGGCCTTGCACATTGACTTAAAACCATTTGCAAGGCCCTCCTAAACCATGTACAATAAAACCATGGGCTGTTTAGGAGGCCTTGCACATGGTTTAAAAAACATGTGCAAATCCTCCTAAACCATGTACAATAAAACCATGGGTTGTTTAGAATGCCTTGCACATGGTTTTAAAACCATGTGCAAGGCCAACATTGTTTTGCGGACAATTCAATTTTGTGTTTTTTTCTTGACCCACATATTTTTTTTACAGATAATTAAATTTTTACTTTTTTATTGTTTTGTTAGGTAGGAAGATTACAACATCTCCCTCATATTAGATTGTTTTTGTGGCCGACATTTATTTTGGCCTATTAGAAAATTTATTTTTTATTAATAAAAATAACGTTATGAAAGTGATATTATTTTTTATAATATCAAACAATAGAAAGGATAATTAATGATATAGGGACTTCAATGATGATTCTTCTCAAGATTATGGGGATTTTATGTGTCTTAAGAAATATGTGTTGTGCTTGACTTCCATAGTCAAACCTATTTGTTTGGACATCCAAGACTTTAAGTAGTGCTCTATGAGAATGGGATTATACTTGCTTTTTATCATGGCGCATAATCATGAAATGCCCTTCAATTCATTTCATACACATACCGATTATCATCCATGACCTCCCAAGTGCTTCCTAGTCCAAGTTCAACTTCTCTTTATTGAGAATACAGTTGTCATTGATGTCAAAGGTGTTCACGAATGACAAAGGAATAACCAGTAGATATGGTAGTAGTATGAGTTCAACAATGACAAAGGAAAAGGTAGAGTGTGGAGTAGAGAGTGCAGAGGCCGTGTTATAGGAGATCAAAATTGTCTGTGTGTAGAGCATTGCGGAAAGGAATTAATCATTCCACTTATCAATTCAATCACAGATTTAAAGATCTGCATCTTGGACAGATCAACGGTTAAAAAGGGATTTCACAAGTTAGAGTTGTGAATGAGTTAAATTGATAATCCTCATTCATATGCTTTAGGATCATGTGGTGGAGATCTGAAGGGGCTCCAAATCAACGACCCAAATGATTTCGCTCATTCAACCAGTAGGAGAGTTAACAATAGAGGCTCGACACGAAATTCAACGGTTAGGATTTAATCCACGAGGAAATCTACAGTGGTGAATGATTTCCACACAAAGAAAAGTGAGGATACAGAATCCACATTAAATTGTAGATTGATGGCTAGGAGTGAGCCCGCAAAGAAATCAGCGGCTCAAAAGGAAAATGAAAGATGAGAAATCAAGGTCTAGAATAATATGGGTTTCTGCAATCTTGAAGAAATCGATGGTGCAGAAAGATTGATTCAGAAAACGGAAATCGTGGAATGATATTTGGAAAAAGTCACATATTCGATATCTAATTTCCACCTCAGATCGACGGTCATGAAAAGCTTGAAGTAGATCAACAGTGCATAACCATTGAGGCGGAAAGATAAGTGTAGAAAGACATTTTGAGAAATGTCACGGTTCAGCAATCCACATACCGCATCCTATCTTAGATCTACAATCAGGAAGAATCCCGATATAAAATCAACGGCTCAAGATGGTTGCGAAAATGGAGAATGCAGAAGATCATGACTGGAAGATTCATGAAGAGGCACAATCAATGAAATGGCACAATGGTGAAGAGATGCGTCTGAAGGAAGCGAGAAGGTATTTATTGACAAAATGATTGAAGGAAATAACTTGTCTATGTGATTGTGAATGATAGAGTCCAAGAAGTGAATAGCAGACTAATAAAAACCAGTCCTGTGTGGAAGGGTGGCGCTAGGCCAGGCTATAAGTCTACAAAGGGTGTTGTAGTATCATTTTTTGTTGTAGCAGACATAAAACCAGGGTGTTGTAGCATACTTATCTGTTGTAGCAGGAAAAAACCCAAGGTGTTGGAGCATCCTTGTCTGTTGTAGTAGACAGAAACCCAAGGTGTTGGAGCATCCTTGTCTGTTGTAGTAGACAGAAACCCAGGGCGTTGTTGCATCCTTTCTGTAGCAACAGATAAAGCAATTTTGTAGATTCATCTTTTAATGAGTTTAAATTGGTGGTTTTCTCTTTGAATTTTCCACAATAAAATTTGTGTCTTAAACTGTTTGATTCATTTTGTGTTTTTATTTTAAAAATAAAAAGACAATACTGATTCCCCCCCCCCCCCAGTATTGTGGGATAATCCAACAATTGGTATTAGAGCAAGTTCCTTCACCACAGTTTAACCACTGGAAGGTAGATCCTATTTAAAACTACTATGGATCAACAAGAAGGTTTATCCACCAACATACCTCCATTATTCACAGGAGAAAATGATGTATACTGGAGTGTGAGAATGAAGTGTCATATGATGTCCCTTGGATGGAAGGTTTGGGCAACAACTGAAAATAAATATAAAATAGATGACCAAGTACCTACAAACAGTGTGGAACTATCCCAATATGAAGGTAATGCCAAAGCCCTAAATCCAATCCTGAGTGGGTTGACAAACTCTATATTTACAAAAGTTATGTGATGCAAGATTACCAAACAATCCTGGGATAAGTTAAAAAATTTCTATGAAGGGGAATCTAAAGTCAAAGAATCCAAGCTTCATACATATAAAGGGCGGTTTGATAGCCTCAAAATGAAAGAAGAATAAAATATTTGGGAATACCTTTTTAGAGTAGATGAGTTTGTCAGTGCTATTAGAGGTCTTGGATGAAAATTAAAAGAGAGAGAAGTTGTGAGCAAGCTACTAAGAACGTTACCAATGAAATATGACTCAAAAGTATCCACCCTAGAGGAATGATATTATCTTTACCAGGTGACAGTAGATCAACTACATGGAATCCTCACTACATATGAGATGAGAACGGGGCTAAATGAATCTTCAAGAAAAGAAGCAGCATTTAAAGCCTCATCCAGAAATCAATCAAAGAACCTAGATGATGAGGAAGCTCTTTTTACTAAAAACTTGAGAAGGGTACTGGAAAATATAAAGGAAAGTTACCCCTAAAATGTTTTAACTGTGGAATAATTGGACATTTTGCTTCAAAATGTACTTACCCTAAACAAGATGATAATGGTGAGAGAGAAACCTGAAAATTCAAAAAGGGTAAAGCAGGAAACAAGAAGTCCTATGAGATAAATAAAATTTTCTATGCCACGAAAGATAGTGAAGATGAGATACAAGTGAAGATGATGAAAATGAAATTCTATTCATGGGTCTAGATACTCAAACTTCAAATGGTGACTCGGATGTAGAAGAAGTAGAATTAAGAATTGGACTTGTTAGTGCTCTTGAATAACTTGAGAAATGCAGGAAAAAGAACAAATAGTCAAGTCATATCATTAGTGAGTTGGAATCTCAACTTCTAGATGCCAAAAGGATTGAGGGGGACCTAAACTTGCACCTCAAAAGAAGAATACAAAAATTTAAGAAACTTGAAGAAGAGATCATACAATTCAAGAAAAAGCTTGATGAAGGATTTATCAAATCAAAGTTTGAGAATAGGTCAAGGATTCTAGATGACATCCTGAATAGCCAAAGAGCATCAAGTCATAGATCTGGCTTGGGTTTTAACAAACAAAAGAAACCCTAATTTTTGTCTTTCACTAATCAAGGGGGAAACAAGAAAATTTATGCTGAAGCACTAAAGAGTCTAGTGAAAAAGGAAGAGAGCAAGAAAACTGCCCCAAACTCTCAAGATAAAAACAGAAATAATATGGTACCTAAGAGACCAAATAGTTATCTGTATATCTTGTCAGGTCATTGCTACTCTTGTAATAACTTCTGTCATAAAGCCTTAAATTGCAGAGCTTAAGGTTCATGAAAATAAGAAGAATTCATCAAGCAATAAACCAAAAGAAAATCATAACCTTTTTACACTTCTTCAAAAATATGACACAAAGTGTTGCAAATGTAATAACCATGTACATATGGCAAGAGATTGTAAACTAATGACTCCTACAAGGAATATTGTCACAATTAAGTATCAAGACACAAAACAAAAGAAGTATTGGAGGAAAAAGGAAGAAAAGGTAAGTTCCATGGTTGCTCCATGTGCAACAGAAAATCAAAACCTATTGCACTTGGACAGTGGGTGTTCAAAACATATGACCGATGACCCAAACAAATTCATAACACTAAAAGATAATAAGGGTAAAGTCACTTTTGGAGACAATGTGTCTTCTGAGATAATTGGCAAAGGAACAGTTGTTGTCAATAACAAGATCAAAGCAAAAAGTGTATTACTAGTAGAAAACCTCAAGCCTAATCTCCTCAGTGTAATCCAAACATGTGATCAAGGGCACATCTGTATTTTTTATTCAGAGAAATGTGAAATCAGGAAAAAGGACTCAGGAAGAGTTGTTGGCATTTCTATAAGAAATTTAAACAATGTATACATCCTAGAAAATGAAAATCAATGCTACTTAAGTATGGTTGATGAAAGTTGGTTATGGAACAGAAGGTTGGGACACTTAAAATTTGACAATCTTGTCAAAATAAGTAAGAGATTTTCCTATAATTGTAAAACCTCTAAACTCAATTTGTAAACATCGTCAACATGGGAAGCAAAGTAGAGCCAATTTTAAAACAAAAGAACATACGACTTCACATCCTATGGAAATAGTGGACACGGATATCTGTGGACTAACAAGAACCAAAATCCTGCAAGGAGAATAATATTTCATGTTGCTCATTGATGATTACACAAGGATGACTTGGGTGACGTTTCTCAAGGAAATATCATAAGCTTTTGAGAAATTCAAAATATTCAAGGCAATGGTTGAAAATGAGACATATATGAAAATCAAATGTCTTAGATCCGACAACGTGGAAGGGTTTACTTCAAATGAGTTCAATGATTTTTGTGAGACACATGGAATTAAGAGACAATTTTCAGCTGCAAAGAGTCCTTAGCAGAACGGTGTTGTTGAAAGAAAAAATAGAATAGTCCAAGAAGCTGCCAGAATAATAATTAATGAAGCAAAGTTGTCAGATGCATATTGGAAAGAAGTTGTATACAGAACTGTCTATATACTTAATAGAGGACAAATCAGAGTGAATAAGGACAAGACCCCTTATGAACTACGGAAGGAAAGACCAGCCTCAGTCAAATATTTCAAAGTATTTGGCAGTAATTGTTACATTAAAAGGAATGAGGATGACCTTGGCAAGTTGGACTCTAGGACTGATGATGGAATATTTATAGGATATTCATCCACTGAAAAGGCATATAGACGTTACACAAAATTGTAGAAAGTGCATATGTGAGAGTAGATGATATAAAACCAAGAAGAGGAAGAAGACATGATAGTGTTGAAAATAAAAATGATGAAGAAAAGGAAGACTTGCAAGAGGACGGAAGTACTTATGATGAAGAAGAAAGAATAGAAAAGGAAGACACACAGGAAAGTGAAGAAGACTCCCCAAGACTGGATACAAAAACTCCATCTAGAAGGATACAAAATAATCATCTGGAGATACAAATCATAGGTGATAAAAAAGTTCGAGTTAGTACAAGAAGACAACTTTCATTTAATGAACAAGCCCTACTCTCAATAGTGAAACCTAAATTTTTTAGATAAGCCAACAAAAGTAATGAATGGGTCAAAGCCATGAATGAAGAATTAGATCAGATCGAGACAAATGAGACCTAGGAACTTGTCCCAAGACCTAAACATAAGAATGTTATAGGGACCAAATGGGTTTTCAAGAACAAATTCAATACGGATGGTCAAGTGATAAGGAACACGACAGGATTAGTATGTAAAGGGTATGCTCAGGTAGAAGGGATTGATTTTGAAGAAACTTATGCTCCCGTGGCAAGACTTGAAGCAATTAGAATGTTTCTAGCACTCTCAAGCCATACAAATTTTAAAGTGTATCAAATGGATGTCAAGTCTGCATTTTTTAATAGAAAAATAGAAGAAGAGGTTTATATTGAACAACTTGAAGGTTTCCTATTATCAGAAAACAGAGACTATGTTTGCAAGCTTAAAAATGCACTCTATGGTCTCAAACAAGCTCCAAGGGCCTAGTTTTCAAGGCTAGACAGTTATTTAAAACAACAAGGATTTAAGAGAGGGGCCAATGAAAGTAATCTTTACTTAAAATTGAAGATGAAAATATGATCATTGTTGTTGTTTATGTCGATGACATCATATTTGGAAGCAATTTACAAATACTAATACTAAGTGTAAAATTTGCTTCTGAAATGAAGAAGGAATTCAGAATGTCAATTTTGGGTGAACTAACATTCCTCTTGGGATTACAAGTTTATCAAACATACAAAGGAATCTTTATCTCTCAAACTAAGTACATCAAAGACATGCTTAAAATATTTAAGATGGAATATTCCAAACCTGTTAGTACTCCTATGATCACAGGTTGTAAATTAAGTAAGGACGATGAGTCTCTAGAAATGGATCATACCATGTATAGATCCATGATAGGTAGTCTGATGTATGTGACAGCTACAAGACCATATGTGACATCTACAAGACCAGATGTGATGCAAACTATAGGTTTGATTGCTAGGTTCTAGTCAAGCTTCAAAGAAACGCATGTAACTGCAATAAAAAAAAATTTCAAATATTTGAAAGGTACTATGGATTATGGGTTATGGTACCCAAAAGGTCAAGACTTTATTTTAAAAGAATTTACTGATGCAGATTGGGAAGGAAGTGTGGATGATCGAAAGAGTACAAGTGGAGCAGCGTTCTTCTTAGGAGATTGTTTGGTTTCATGGTTGAGTAAAAACCAATCTTCCATTTCACTCTCCACAGTAGAGGCCGAATATATTGATGCTGCATCATGTTGCACCCAGGTCATTTGGATGAAGCAGACACTAGAAGACTTACTTGTGAAGTATGAGCACCCAATAATAATAAATTGTGATATTACCAGTGCCATAAGTATGTCTAAAAACCTTGTCATGCACTCTAGGACAAAACAAATACCAATAAAATATCATTTCCTAAGAGAACAAGTTCCCAGAAGGTTGTCAAACTGGAGTATGTTGACACAAAAGAACAATTTGTTGAGATTTTCACCAAGCCACTACCTAAGGAAGCCTTTGAGAATATTAGACAAAAGATGGGAGTAATTCCCTTACAAAAATTGTAGAGGAGGAAGCACAATCTTAGGGGGAGATATGATGACAAGGGGAGTTGTCAGAAAGAAGAAAGACAAGAAATACTCAATAGCAGAACAAGTTATCCTTTATCATTGTTTTCAAAGGGGGAGAATGTTTAGATGTTTCCATCAATGCCAAAGGGGGATATTGTTGATAACGTAGTTGTCATTGATGTCAAAGTTGTTCATGAATGACAAAGGAATAACCAGTAGATATGGTAGCAGGATGAGTTTAGAAATGACAAAGGAAAAGGTTAAGTGTGGAGTGGAGAGTGCAGCGACTGTGTTATAGGAGATCAAATTTTTTGTGTGTGTGGAGCACCGCAGAAAGGAATTAATCGTTCCATTGATCAATTCAATCATAGAATTAAAGATCCACATCTTAGACAGATCAATGGTTAATAAGGGATTTCACAAGTTAGAGTTGAGAATGAGTTAAATTGTTAATCCTCATTCATATGCTTTAGGATCGTGTGGTGGAGATCTGAAGGGGCTCCAGATCAATGACCCAAATGATTTTGCTCGTTCAACTAGCAAGAGAGTTAACAACAGAGGCTCGACACAGAATTCAACGGTTAGGATTTAATCTGCGAGGAAATCTACGGTGGTGAATGATTTTTGCACAAAGAAAAGTGAGGATCCAAAATACACATCAAATCATAGATTGAAAGCTAGGAATGAACCCGCAAATAAATCAATGGCTTAGAAGAAAAGCGGAAGGTGGAAAGCAGAAGATGAGAAATCAAGGTCTAGAATAATATGGGTTTCCGCAACCCGAAGTCTAGAAGGAAAAAAGTGGAAAGCATAATGTAGAATGCGGAAGATGAGAAATCACAGTTTAATATAATATGGGTTTTCGCAACCCAAAGTCCACCAGTGGAATGTAGAAGGCAGAAAGTGGAAGGATAAGAATTGTGGTAATAATTTAAGAAATATCACAGTTTCACAACCCAAAGTCTGCCAGTGGAATGCGAAAGGAAGAAAGCGGAAGGAAGAGAATCGCAAAAATACTTTGGGAAATGTCATAGTTCTGTTACCTGAAATCCGGAAGATCGACGGTCCGGAAAACAACTGCATAAGATTGACGGTGCGGAATAAAATTGGTACGAAAAGTGGAAATATCAAAATGACATGTTGAAAAGGTCATAAACCCGTAATCCACAATCTAGAAGATCGACGATTGGGATAGCACTCGAATGAGATCAATGGTGCGGAAAGATTGATTCAGAAAGTGGAAATTGTGGAATGATATTTTGAAAAAGTCACATATCTAATATCTGATTTCCACCTAAGATTGACGGTCACTAAAAGCTTGAAGGAGATCAATGGCACAGAATGGTTTAGGCAGAAAGCTAAGTGCAGAAAGACATTTTGAGAAATGTCACATTTCGGCAATTCGCATACTACATCCTATCTTAGATCTACAGTTAGGAAGAAGCCCGATATAAAATCAACGGCTCATGATGGTTGCGGAAATGGAGAATGCAGAAGGTCATGACTGAAATATTCGTGAAGAGTCATGATCAATGAAATGGTGCAATGGTGAAGAGATCCATTCACAAGAAGCAAGAAGGTATTTATTGATAGAATGATTGAAGGAAATAACTCATCTCTATGATTTCGAATGATAGAGTCCAAGAAGTGAATAGCAAACTGATAAAAATCAGTCTAGGGTGGCAGGGTGGTGCTAGGGAAGGATATAAGTCTGCAAAGGGTGTTGTAGTATCCTTGTATGTGTAGCAGCCAGAAACCTAGGGTGTTGGAGCATCCTTGTCTATTGTAGCAGATAGAAACCGAGGGTGTTGTTGCATCCTTTCTATAGCAGTGGATAAAGCAATTTTGTAGATTCATCTTTTAATGAGTTTGAATTAGTGGTTTGTTCTTTGAAGTTTCCATGATAAAATTTGTGTCTTAACCTGTTTGATTCATTTTGTGTTTTTATTTTTTTTAAAAGACAATATTGATTCCCCCCCTCTCTAAGTATCATGGGATAATCCAACACTCTTAGTGACCTTCGTGTCATTGATTGTCCATTTCCTCAACTTCTCTTAGTTCTATGATAGAACTGGGCCATACGGTCAATAATGTACAACAATGTCCATGATAGGAGCCAATATATTTTTATTTAGTCCTTTAGTCTTCCTCTAGATACAATGATGTTGAAGCTAAATCTTGTATTGTATTCAAGCAATGTATTCAAGAACCTCTTAACACACAAAATTTGTCCATACACCATAGTCTACTTACCACATTCCATATCATTAATCTCCATACCTAAAACGAACAATATAAACCTTCATATATCCAAAACCCAAAATATGCAATATGTCATGGACTCCCTTATCGCAAAAAGGTGGACGTATCCCACAAAATTAGGAATTAATACCAAATTAAGAAAAAATACCATAAAAGTAGGGGAAAGTCCACATCAAAAATAAAATTATGCTCAAATTCAAATATTACGTGTATTAAAAGGGAAAACAACCTTGGTTTGAAAACCCTAAACTCTAAACATTTCCCTACTTATATAACATGAAGGTTCCATGTCATCCATCTCCAGTTTTTGCATTATTACTCTACCGGAATTCCCTCTAAGATTCGTAACACTCTGTTACCATCCCCCCATTTTATTATGGTTGAACTTTGACACCTCAATGACAAAGTGTGGGGGACACTAGACCGTGCAGAACCAGGAGAGGAGTACTCAACTCAGTTGCAAGGGCCCCTATTATATGAGGTGTTCTCCATCCATGTATTAGACCAAATCTTTTCAATAACAAGACAAATTTCTTTCATGTATTGTTCATGTGTGTGTGAAAAAGAAAAATATTTTACTGTTACTACTGACTTTCTACAGTGTCTGTTCAAGTTGTATTGTTACTGGTTTTTACTCTTCTTGTATTTATGGCTTTCATGCAACAAAACATTGGTCTATTTCATATGTTTTCCTAATCTAGTTCAAATTTCACCAATTTTCACTAGTATTTACCACACTTTCTCACACACTTGAGCCGCAGAATCCAGTCTCTTATGTGTGTCCTACCTCGGCTTCATTAAGCCGGTAGCACCCATATTTTCACTTGTTAGAGTGTGAAATAACTCAAAAAATATTTGGCGACAACATTAGGTCGATCCTCATGGATCCATGGTTGTTTTCACTCCTTGTTTGGCTGTCTTTTCTTGTGCAAGTTTTGATTGTTTAGATATGTTATTTTACTTGATTTTAAGATCGGTTAGCCTTCTAGATGACCTATTTCTTGCAAAACTGGCCTACCCCACCCCTAAGACCTCTGGCACAGCTCCCAGTTGAGTTGTTTTTCAAATTTTCCTCAATTTTGTTCTATAGCGCTCTTGTTTTGTCATTAAGAGCACCATAGAGAACTCCTTTTCCCCTCTTAAGAGTGCCCTAGAGTTCCTCTTTCTCCATGATAAGAACACCCTACTCCTGTTTGACTAGATTTTTTCCTTAGTTCTATTTCTGATCAAGGTGCACCCCTAAATGCTTATGTTCCTCAGACAGAAGCACTCTGAGACTGACTTACAACCCTCTGAACCCCTTATTCATACCCCTAATATGTTTAACTTGATTGATTGGTTTCTGGCAGTGACAACTCTTAGCCCCAATTTTTTGATTTTGTTGGAACATATTTCCCATCTAGACCTTGGTTAATAATATTTGCAAAAGGTTCCAAGTGTTTAGTGTAATTTATTCCATGTGAAATGGTTCTAGTTCCTAGTATAGTGTCTTAGATCCTAGTTTTTCCACATTTGACCCACTTAAACTAGTGGTTATGCCATAAAATATTGTTTGTCCACTTACCCACTCCTTTCCTTATTCTATGGAGTCAATGCGCTCCTATATGCTTCATTTATGAGGCAGTTATTGCATTTCCTTATTTGAGGGAGTCTGGGTGCAGCCTCTTGAGGATTTGGTCAATTTTCTCATTAAAGGTCCAAAACGAAGCCACTAAACCACCTCTAGCACCCTCATGATGGTTCCTTTCACACTTGTTAACTAGCTTAAGCACTTCATGGTCCATCTAGGTTCATTTCACCTCATTATGGCCACTACTTGGAGTTACACTTGGCACACTGTCATAGTTTGGGGGAATTAGTCAAGATAAGACAACAATAATGTGAGCTACTCATATGGTTTGTTGGACCTATGGTAATTTGTTTCCCATGGTATTTACCCATGGTATTGCATGTAATAATGCCTATATATTGTACTGGGTTTTTGCTCAATAACCAGAGTGGAAAACTTCCCATTGGAGTGATTTTCCTCTAGTGTTATATCCCATATTTCTTCTCTATTCTTGTTATCTCTTTGTGCAAATAATTCCAAGTGAGATTATTTTTTCTATTTAGATCTAGGATGGAATTTCACATGACTCAAAACATTGTTGTGCATTCCAAAATCTTACATGGTATTAGAGCTAGTATGATGCAAAACAATTTCCATTGTTGCTTCTAGTTATTACCTTTGGTCATTTGGTTTCACCATTTGGCCTTTCTCAGGCATGCTGTCGAAGTAAGAAATTTCAAAGAGTGTTGTTTGCAGGTACATGAAGAAATGGTATAATATTCAAAAAATGATCTAGTTCAACTTTCTTCCTCTTTGGCTTCCTTTTTTTTCCCGAAGATAACATACGACTTGTTTCCATCAATATTGTTGAAGAGAAGATCACCCATCTCTCATAATTGTTCTTCCATGATTCTTCTCTTGAATCTGCTAGTGTGCGAAAGAGTGATCCCTTTTATGTTTTAGAAGAAGGATTAAAGCTTGGAGTTTTAGCATTTGCTCTCCTTTGATCCATGCTTCTTATGTATTACTATATGATTTCTAGCACCGATTTGCAGAGTTGCATAGAAAATGTGGGACACCTACATTCACTTGGATTTGATCTCACCTATTGTGGTTCGAATCTAAAGTTTCAAGTGTTTATTCATGCATTTGGATTTGTTCTCACCCTGGTTGGTTTTTTATACAAGTTCAAACGGCTTCCATATTTGCTTGCTTCAATTATTAAAGAAATCAAGCACATGTTTTGGGAGCATGATCCACTTCTTCCCAAGAAGAATATTCCTCCAAACATGCTCATTTACTCTAGAGTGTATACAAATTTTGGTTTCTCTTTCATGTCCTTATTTTAGGGAGGATTTTTCCCATGTGGTTTTTCCTCTTTGCCTACTTCATATGGATCAATAATGTAAAGGGTGAGCATAAGCCTTATTTCTTGGGCCCTCAATAATTGCTCACAAACATTTTGGATTAAGGGGGGGTGTTGGAACATATTTGGCATAAGGTTCCAAGTGTTTAGTGTAAGTTCTTCCATGTGAAAATGGTTCTAGTTCCTAGTATAGTATATTGGATCCTAGTTTGTCAACATTTCACCCACTTCGATTAATGGTTATGCCATAAAATATTGTTTGTACACTTACCCACTCCTTTCCTTATTCTATGGAGTTATTGTGCCCCTCTATGCTTCATTTATGAGGCAATTATTGCATCTCCTTGTGTTAAGGAGACTGGGTGCACCTTCTTGAGGATTTGGTCAATTTGCTCATTAATGGTCCAAAACGAAGCCACTAAACCACCTCTAGCACCCTCATGATGGTTCCTTTCACACTTGTTGACTATATTAAACACTTCATGGTCCATATAGGTTCATTTCACCTCATTATGTCTACTACTTGGAGTTACACTTGGCACAATGTCTTAGATTGGGGGAATTAGTCAAGATATTAATGTGAGCTACTCATATGGTTTGTTGGACCCATGGTATTTTTTTTCCCATGGTATTTACCCAAGGTATTGCATGTATTGATGCCTATATATTGTACTATGTTTTTTCTCAATAATTAGAGTGGAAAAATTCCCATTGGAGTGATTTTCCTCCAGTGTTCTATCCAATATTTCTTCTCTATTCATGTTATCTCTTTGTGCAAATAATTCTAAGTGAGACTGTTTTTGCTATCTAGATCTAGGATGGAAAGTCACATGACTCGAAAATTTTGTTGTCATGTTATGCATTTGAAAATCTTACATGTAGTTTGTATTGTTTTTCAGTGGTTATTTTGCATGGTTTAGCTTTCTGGTTGAGTTTAGTAGTACATGAACATTCCATTGATAAGTAATTGTCGCTTAATGTCTTTGCAAAATAGTTAGTTGGTTTTTTCAATTGATTTTAGTTTCAATTTTCTCTTTCAGCATTTATTTCTTTTACACAAGGATTGTCCAGACCACTTATGCACCCACTCACTCCCTAAGATCAAGTAAGCCTAAAATTTACTTAACTGAACACACATCTAACCCCACTTGGGGATTAAAAAGAATATTGTACCTAGGTAGGGAATTGGGAGTAGGAATCCAAATAATCCCCCCTTTCCATTCACATCTGAGATATAGTTGTTGACTTTAGGGTGCCAAAATCCCTTAGTATTTGTTGACATGATTACAACCAATTTGTTGTTTGGACCTGTCCCTTAGGAGGGTTGAAGTGACAAGATCGATTCAAGAGGTCAAGGTGGAATATTGAACTCCACTATGTACTGAAGGCTACCTACTTGTAGTCCTCATTGCATTGCCATGCCTCCTTACCAAGGGTGGTAAAAGGATGAAGTGGAAGATTCAACTACTCGAACATGTTATGAATGGGGTAGCCTAGTTGTCATTATTATAGGGATCTTTTACTCAATATCCCTCTCGGTAGGGGTATATTCAATAGCCATTATTTGTCTTCTAAGCCGTATTTTCTGACTCATATTTTATCATCGTGCAGGGGATATGGTTTATGAGGGCTTCAATCTCTTTAGTTTATGTGTTTTTCATGCTCCCATACCTCATAGGTTAGAGAGTCTTTTTGTTTTTAGGTAGTGACTTCTTAATGGATTTCTGGTCGATTTTTTCTACTCGCCTACTATGAAACGAGATTGTAGTAGAGTTTTAGAGTGTGTTGTTGGCATGAGTGTTTCTTTTGTTGAGATATCTCCTTCTACACACACTATTTTAGTTGGATTTTGAGCCTTGTCGTAGACCTCTTTCACACTTACATCACTCCTGCACCATTGTTCCTTTGATACATTCTCGCAAAATTCAGGAGAAGTTACCACAATTCGATTCGTTAGATTGATTCCATCACACCACTAGTCGACACCATTTAGTTTCTATGGTTTCCCTCTCCAACGGAGTCACTTTTGAGATTGATCCATACCACTTAGATCGGTCACATTCACAAAGCCCCATGGATGGCCACATCCCATCATCCAATAGCAGACCTTTACCTATAGGGAACCCATCTATTGGGAACCATCCCGTTGGGAACTGTCCCATTGAGAACCCACCCATTGGGAACCCTCCCGTAGGGAACCCACCTACCAGGAACCCTCCCTTGAGAAACCCACCTTCCAAAAGCCTCTCCTCCAGCACCCCCCCCATTGGAAACCCACGTACCGGGCATGTCGTAATGGGGAACCCATACAAAAGTTATTTCTCAATGGGAAACCCTTCCTACAGCCACCCCCATGTAAGAAATCCACTTGTCGGGATCCCTACACTAGGTAATCCCCCCATGACTGTGCCTCCACATGAAGCCTCTGGTCCCGTGATCCTTCCATTCATGGCTAACCTTAACCTCCTTGATATGGCATGTTTGACTAATGAACTAATTTTTTATGATCCTACTTGGTCGTCAATGCCTACCAAACTTCCTTTGGATATCCCTAAATTCAAAGGAAAGGCGAGTGAGGACCCCCAAAACCACATCATGTCATTCCACCTGTGGTGTTATTCAGACTCCATACTTGAAAACTCAATTAGGATATGTCTCCTTCAGAGTAACTTCATTGACATCACAACCAAGTGGTACATTGATCAGTCACATGGTACCCATTCGACCTTCACATCACTCACTTCCAGGTTCTTGTAGTTATTTTAACTTCCTGTCTGATATGATTCTAGCATCGAGATCCTTTTGTCTTGTCTCCAAAATACCTCTACCCATATCATGGACGACATCCATGAATGGCATAGACGATGTAGTCTATGCAAAATCAAGCTAGACAACATGATATTCCTTAACTAATTTCTAAACTCCCTCATCCTTGCCATTTCCAAGGATGTTGCATGCGAACAATTGCAGACGGAGTAGGAGGATATCCTTAAATCCCAACAATTTTAGAGTGATATATGCCCATTTAGATTACCTATATACTATTTTTTCAGACAAACCTCGTAGTGATTCTTCCTGCAAGGACCCGTCGGGGGAATCAGATGTTGTCGATGGTGTCATTGGTTCACTCACATACGTAGTACAACCTTGCATGGTGAATCCTTTGTATGACACACCATCCAGTTCCACATCGTCGATGATGGGGCCCTTCCCATCCTAGTTTATAGCCCTAATCTGTTCCAGATCACCTCCAATTCCAAAGAAACACCTTCATATGTGCCCTCATCTTCGAATCCTCAAGAGGTTCATGTCCCTCCTTAACCATCACCTACCTATGGGAACCCCCCTCAAGGATACGCTCCACCTCCAGAAGCTAACCCTTACTATCCTTGTCCAAACCCACTACCATCTCCTATCGCTCCTACCATCGTGATAGGTATGATCAGCAGAACCAACCTAACCAACCCACTCCTAACAACTAGCAAGCCCAAGAAAATAGAATATGAGGTCGAAATCATGGAAATAACCAACATCGGGGAGGAGGCATACCACCTCCCAACCCCCTAGGAAATAATGGTCCTAGTTTGAAAAATCAAGACCCTAACCAACCTCTAGGACTGGGAAAGAATCCAAAGTTGTGAACCGACCACCCTTGTTCCTTCTACAACGTTTACAAACATTACACTCATCGTTGACCACATTTATCCAGAGCTCGCCAACTTTGGGATGAATTTAACCATCACCAAACTATAACTTCCCCTCAGATGCAACCGCTCCCACCTCATTTGTCTCCACGTCCCATGGTGTTGCAAACCCCATTACCTACTCAATGGGTTGTCACAATCCAACCAACGACATAGTATGTCGCATCGTCAAGACAACCCCCTAAGTTGTGTGTTCAACATTTATTTACCCTTTTAAAGGAAGAAGTCAACCTGTAAACAAGATGAAACTAGTATGGTTCAACCATCGAAACTGCTTCTACCAGCCAATATAGCAATCCTTCTCTCATTGACCCTACCTTGCACCTACCTCGACCCCTTGTCGATGAAAACCCTGAGGCTCCAAAGTTTCCACTACGAATTTTTATGTCCAATGCTGATCAATTCCCTTAAGACACCCGACTATAGACTTGTCGATAAATTGGCCTATTCATCTACAACCATGTCTACTTTGGAAGTCCTTAAGAGTTTGCAAATACAACACAAAGCATTGTTGTCTGCGTTAGGCATCATCGACCTCGCTGATGTGTGTTTAATGACCTTGAACCTTGATCAATTTGAACCATAGATGCATCATCAATGGATTTCCAAATACCTATTACCATTTGAAACCTTGGAATTCACCATTGCATTGTTGATGAGGGCGCATCCACTTGCATCATTTATACCTTTTTTTGGAAAAACCCCAGTTCCCCCAAGTTAGATCCGTACTTGACGGTCTTGTGTGCTTATGATGGACATGAAGCCCAACCTCAAGGAATTCTTCCTAACTTACTAGTTGAGTTAGTCGGTAAGATGGTCCTCATAGACATTGAAGAGGCCAATTCTAGACTTGACTAAAACCTCATCTTAGGGTGTAGTTACATGTATGCGATGAAGGTCGCCACCTCAAGTTTTTTTCAGACCATGATGTTTCCTCATGATGGAAAGATAGTCCAAATAGACCAACTGACGTACTATGGCCATAAGAGGCTTGCCACTCCGGAAAACATCCTCCTCGTGGTGGATAACGCCATCAACAACATGTCCATTCCTTCGTTGATTTCCATTGCTCCATGTGTCTTCAAAGACACCCCCATGACTACCATTTCTCGACATTGCCACCACCTCTGGCAGTGGTCCAAATTTCCAATATTTGCACTCTTTCATCCAATATACCAACAATCCAAAAACCACCTCAACCAAAACCAATTCCATCTCCCACACCGATTCGACTACCCAGTAATCAATGGTGACCAAACCTATCCAACATATACCTTTTATATTCCCACCTTATGTAATTGTGAGAACACTCTTCATAGAAACCCTCAACTTATCTGGTGTAACTTTGGGCATCCCAGTTTGGTACCTTACACCCCCAAACCCTTCTCCGACCCCACAGGTCATTTTCACACCGATTCAATGTATAAACACTGCCAGCCTCCCACCATTTGGAGTATCCTTGATTGGGGAATCCCCTCAAGATACTCCTCATCCAATTCCTAGTAACCCCCCGCCTCCCCCCAAGAAGAATCCCCAAATTCCAAGAATTTAATTCTGGTGAAATAGAAACCCCAAACCTAGTTTGTTTAAGTTATGTTTGTTGGCTGATCTTACAATTTCCAATCTTGTAAGACTAATGAAGTAGAGTACGAAGAGTGCATAATCGATTATATGAATTGTGATAATTAATAATTAAAAAAAATTAATATAATTTTGATTAAAAAATATTTTTAATAAAAATGAATGTTAGAGTTATGACCCAAAATCTAGTGAATGAAACTCCTTTTATATAGTAGTCCAATAGATATGCCCATGCTATGGGAAATAGTACCTAGGTCATAATAACTAATATCCTAAACCCAACTTTCATAAAATCCATATTCATATCATTGAGTTTGTTTTGTAAAGGTTGGTAATCAATGTTTATATTGTTAAGTTTGTTTGTAAAGGGGTTTAAGGTGAGGAACTTTGATGATTTTTATTATATTTATTAGTAATATTTATTATGCGATGATTTTGATTATATTTATGTGATATTTTTATTTTATTTTATTTTAGTAATTGAGAATTTATCTTTTTGCATAGTAAGTTTTGTTGATTTCACGATTTTTTTAGCAATAAGTAGAACTATCACCCTAGTGACATGAAGTTTTGAAGGGAATACCAACATATGGTATGAAATAATACAACAACTCCATATAGGAAATCAATCCTGGACCTCCATGGGATCAACCATAAATCCCTATCGCTAGCTCACAACCTCAGGCCGTATAATGATTCTATGTTTGTTTTGTTAGTAACTATATCTATTATGTGATTATTATAGGTTTAATTGTTAGTAGTTTTTTTTATTTTCCAAAAGATTCATAACTCTTATTTTATTATTTTAACTATTATATGGTCATAATAACTAATATCCTAAACCTAAATTGTAATAATCCATATTCATATAGTTAAGTTTGCTAGTAAAGAGGTTTTAGGTGAGGAAATTTGATGATTTTTATTATATTTATTACTAACTAGATTTATTAACTAGATCTATTATGTGATGATTTTGATTTATTTATGTGATATTTTTATTTTATTTTAGTAAGTCTCGTTGAAAACAAAGTAAGTTTGGTTGGCAACATAATAGTATGGTGAATTTGGTCTAGGCCTAGTCTTAGTTTGGTAGTGAGAATGATGAAATCAACCTTAAAGCTTTGTAGCTGGGCCCTATATCTATATGATGATTCTAGGTTTGTTTTGTTAGTAACAATATCTATTATGTGATTATTATAGGTTTATTTCTTAATAGTTTTTTATTCAAAAGATTTAAAACTCTTATTTTATTATTTTAACTATAATATTATTATTTTTTTTAGTTAATCCATTTTAAATCTCAAAATTCTTCTAAATTAATTTGAAGAAACCTGAACTTAATATTACCAAATACAATTGATTTTAGCATAGATTTTAATATTTGTGTTTATATTATAATATTTATATTGTGAAATAAAATGAGGAAATGGATTCCAAATTGACTTAGGAACAAGATGAGTTGTAGGGTAACCAGTCCTTGTCTTTTGAGGACTTGTTGCATTGTCGTCATCATTTTTGTTTTAATGCTCTTTAATCATTATTAATCACTTCAAGCTCAGAGAGTTATTAATAATTTTCTTAAACGAGTGTTGTTATTCCTGTCCTTTAAGGGTGTAGTAAACAACTTATCATTTTTTGTAATGAAATATGTGTGTGTGTGTGTTTTTGTATTTTTTTTAACTTTATTTCAATTAATAAAAAAAATTGTTATTTTTTTTTGGTCTCATCTCAAAGTGAAGCCAAATTGGAGTGATTTTCCTCTAGTGTTATATCCCATATTTCTTCTCTATTCTTGTTATCTCTTATGCAAATACTTCCAAGTGAGATTATTTTTTCTATCTAGATCTAGGATGGAATTTCACATGACTCGAAACATTGTTGTGATGTTGTGCATTCCAAAATCTTACATGGTATTAGAGCTAGTATGATGCAAAACAATTTCCATTGTTGCTTCTAGTTATTACCTTTGGTCATTTGGTTTCACCATTTGGCCTTTCTCAGGCATGCTGTCGAAGTAAGAAATTTCAAAGAGTGTTGTTCGCAGGTACATGAAGAAATGGTATAATATTCAAAAAATGATCTAGTTCAACTTTCTTCCTCTTTGGCTTCCTTTTTTTCCCTGAAGATAACACACGACTTGTTTCCATCAATATTGTTGAAGAGAAGATCACCCATCTCTCATAATTGTTCTTCCATGATTCTTCTCTTGACTCTGCTAGTGTGCAAAAGAGTGATCCCTTTTATGTTTTAGAAGAAGGATTAAAGCTTGGAGTTTTAGCATTTGCTATCCTTTGATCCATGCTTCTTATGTATTACTATATGATTTCTAGCACCGATTTGCAGAGTAGCACAGAAAATGCGGGACACCTACATTCACTTGGAGTTGATCTCACCTATTGTGGTTCGAATCTAAAGTTTCAAGTGTTTCTTCATGCATTTGGATTTGTTCTCACCATGGTTGGTTCTGTATACAAGTTCAAATGGCTTCCATATTTGCTTGCTTCCATTGTTGAAGAAATCAAGCACATGTTTTGGGAGCATGATCCACTTCTTCCCAAGAAGAATATTCCTCCATACATGCTAATTTACTTTGGAGTGTATACAGATTTTGCTTTCTCTTTCATGTCCTTTTTTTAGGGAGGATTTTTCCCACGTGGTTTTTCCTCTTTGCCTACTTCATATGGATCAATAATGTAAAGGGTGAGCATAAGCCTTATTTCTTGGGCCCTCAATAATTGCTCACAAACATTTTGGCTTAAGCGGGGGTGTTGGAACATATTTCCCATCTAGACCTTGGTTAATAATCTTTGCATAAGGTTCCAAGTGTTTAGTGTAAGTTCTTCCATGTGAAAATGGTTCTAGTTCCTAGTATAGTATATTGGATCCTAGTTTGTCAACATTTCACCCACTTCGATTAGTGGTTATGCCATAAAAGCTTGTTTGTCCACTTACCCACTCCTTTCCTTATTCTATGGAGTTATTGCGCCCCTCTATGCTTCCTTTATGAGGCAGTTATTGCATCTCCTTGTGTTAAGGAGACTGGGTGCACCCTCTTGAGGATTTGGTCAATTTGCTCATTAATGGTCCAAAACGAAGCCACTAAACCACCTCTAGCACCCTCATGATGGTTCCTTTCACACTTGTTGACTAGATTAACCACTTCATGGTCCATATAGGTTCATTTCACCTCATTATGTCCACTACTTGGAGTTACACTTGGCACAATGTCTTAGATTGGGCGAATTAGTCAAGATATTAATGTGAGCTACTCATATGGTTTGTTGGAGCCATGGTATTTACCCAAGGTATTGCATGTATTGATGCCTATATATTGTACTATGTTTTTTCTAAATAATTAGAGTGGAAAAATTCCCATTGGAGTGATTTTCCTCTAGTGTTCTATCCAATATTTCTTCTCTATTCATGTTATCTCTTTGTGCAAATAATTCTAAGTGAGGCTATTTTTGCTATCTAAATCTAGGCTGGAAAGTCACATGACTCAGAAATTTTGTTGTCATGTTGTGCATTTGAAAATATTACAGGTAGTTTGTATTGTTTTTCAGTGGTTATTTTGCATGGTTTAGCTTCCTGGTTGAGTTTAGCAGTACATGAACATTCCATTGATAAGTAATTGTTGCTTAATGTCTTTGCAAAATAGTTAGTTGGTTTTTTCAATTGATTTTAGTTTCAATTTTCTCTTTCAGCATTTACTTTCAGCGTTTATTTCTTTTACACAAGGATTGTCCAAACCACTTATGCACCTACTCACTCCCTAAGATCAAGTAAGCCTAAAATTTTACTTAACTGAACACACATCTAACCCCACTTGGGGATTAAAAAGAATATTGTACCTAGGTAGGGAATTGGGGGTAGGAATCCAAATAATCCCCCCTTTCCATTCACATCTGAGATATAGTTGTTGACTTTAGGGCGCCAAAATCCCTTAGTATTTGTTGACATGATTACAACCAATTTGTTGTTTGGAACTGTCCCTTAGGAGGGTTGAAGTCAAAATATCGGTTCAAGAGGTCAAGGTGGAATATTGAACTCCACTATGTACTGAAGGCTACCTACTTGTAAGTCCTCATAGCATTGCCATGCCTCCTTACCAAGGGTGGTAAAAGGATGAAGTGGAAGATTCAACTACTCGAACGTGTTATGAACGGGGTAGCCTAGTTGTTATTATTATAGGGATCTTTTACTCAATATCCCTCTCGGTAGGGGTATATTCAATAGCCATTATTTGTCTTCTAAGCTGTATTTTCTGACTCATATTTTATCACCGTGCAGGGGATATGGTTTATGAGGGCTTAAATCTCTTTAGTTTAGGTGTTTTTCATGCTCCCATACCTCATAGGTTAGAGATTCTTTTTGTTTTTAGGTAGTGACTTCTTGATGGATTTATGGTCGATTTTTTCTACTCACCTGCTATGAAATGAGATTGTAGCATAGTTTTAGAGTGTGTTGTTGGCATGAGTGTTGCTTTTGTTGAGATATCTCCTTCTACAGACACTATTGTAGTTGGATTTGGAGCCTTGTCATCGACCTCTTTCACACTTACATCACTCCTCCACCATTTCTCCTCTTATACATTCTCGTAAAATTCAGGAGAAGTTGCCACAATTCGATTCGTTAGATTGATTCCATCATACCACTAGTCGACACCGTTTAGTTTCTATGGTTTCCCTCTCCAACGGAGTCACTTTTGAGATTGATCCATACCACTCAGATCGATCACATTCACACAGCCCCATGGCTGGCCACATCCCATCCTCCGATAGCAAACCTTTACCTATAGGGAACCCATCTATTGGAAACCGTCCCATTGGGAACTGTCCCATTGAGAACCCACCCATTGGGAACCCTCCCATAGGGAACCCACCTACCAGGAACCCTTCCTTAAGGAACCCACCTTCCAAAATCCTCTCCTCTAGCAACCCCCCCATTGGAAACCCACGTACCGGGCATGTCGTAATGGGGAACCCATACAAAAGTTATTTCTCAATGGGAAACGCTTCCTACAGCCACCCCCATGTAAGAAATCCGCTTGTTGGGATCCCTCCTCTAGGTAATCCCCCCATGATTGTGCCTCCACATGAAGCCTCTGGTATCGTGATCCTTCCATTCATGGCTAGCCTTAACCTCCCTGATATGGCACGTTTGACTAATGAACTGATTTTTCATGATCCTACTTGGTCGTCGATGCCTAGAAAACTTCCTTTGGATATCCCTAAATTCAAAGGAAAGGCTAGTGAGGACCCCCAAAACCACATCATGTCATTCCACCTGTGGTGTTATTCGGAATCCATAGTTGAAAACTCAGTTAGGATATGTCTCCTTCAGAGTAACTTCATTGGCATCACAACCAAGCGGTATATTGATCAGTCACATGGCACCCATTCCACCGTCGCATCACTCACTTCTAGGTTCTTGTAGTTATTTCAACTTCCTGTCTGATATGATGCTAGCGTCGAGATCCTTTTGTCTTGTCTCCAAAATACCTCTACCCATATCATGGATGACATCCATGAATGGCATAGACGACGTAGTCTATGCAAAATCAAGCTAGACAATAGGATATTCCTTAACTAATTTCTAAAATCCCTCATCCCTGCCATTTCCAAGGATGTTGCATGCGAAGAATTACAGACGGAGTAGGAGGCTATCCTTAAATCCCAACAATTTTATAGTGATATATGCCCATTTAGATTACTTATATACTATTTTTTCAGACAACCCTCGTAGCGATTCTTCCTGCAAGGACCCGTCGGGGGAATCAGATGTTGTTGATGGTGTCATTGGTTTGCTCACATACGTAGTACAACCTTACATGGTGAATCCTTCATATGACACACCATCCAGTTCCACATTGTCGATGATGGGGCCCTCCCCATCCTAGTTTATAGCCCTGATATGTTCCAGATCACCTCCAATTCCAAAGAAACACCTTCATATGTGCCCTCGTCTTCGAATCCTCAAGAGGTTCATGTCCCTCCTTAACCATCACCTACCTATGGGAACTCCCCTCAAGGATATGCTCCACCTCCAGAAACTAACCCTTACTATCCTTGTCCAAACCCACTACCATCTCCTATCGCTCCTACCATTGTGACAGGTATGATCAGCAGAACCAACCTAACCAACCCACTCCTAACAACCAGCAAGCCCAGGAAAATAGAACATGAGGTCGAAATCATGGAAATAACCAACATCGGGGAGGAGGCATACCACCTCCCAACCCCCTAGGAAATAATGGTACTAGTTTGGAAAATCAAGACCCTAACCAACCTCTAAGACTGGGAAAGAATCCAAAGTTATGAACTGACCACCCTTGTTCCTTCTACAATGTTTACAAACATTACACTCATCATTGACCACATTTATCCAGAGCTTGCCAACTTTGGGATGAAGTTAACCACCGCCATACCATGACTGCCCCTCAGATGCAACTGCTCCCACCTCATCTAGCTCCACCTCCCATGGTGTTGCAAACCCCATTACCTACTCAATGGGTTGTCACAATCCAACCAACGACATAGTATGTCACATCGTCAAGACAACCCCCTAAGTTGTGTGTTCAACAATTATTTACCCTTTTAAAGGAAGAAGTGAACCTGCAAACAAGATGAAACTAGTATGGTTCAACCTTTGAAACTGATTCTACCAGCCAGTATAGCAATCCTTCTCTCATTGACCCTACCTTGCACCGACCTTGACCCCTTGTCGATGAAAACCCTGAGGCTCCAAAGTTTCCACTATGAAGTTTTACTGCCAATGCTGATCAATTCCCTTAAGACACCCGACTATAGACTTGCCGATAAATTGGACTAGTCATCTACAACCATGTCTACTTTGGAAGTCCTTAAGAGTTTACAAATACAACACAAAGCATTGTTGTCTGCGTTAGGCACCATCGACCCCGCTGATGTGTGTTTAATGACCTTGAACCTTGATCAATCTGAACCATAGATGCATCATCAATGTATTTCCAAATACCTATTACCATTTGAAACCTTGGAATTCACCATTGCATTGTTGATGAGGGCGCATCCACTTGCATCATTTATACCTTTTTTTGGAAAAAACCCCAGTTCCCCCAAGTTAGATCCATACTTGACGGTATTGTGTGCTTAGGATGGACATGAAGCCCAACCTCAAGGACTTCTTCCTAACTTACTAGTTCAGTTAGTCGGTAAGATGGTCCTCATAGACATTGAAGTGACCAATTCTAGACTTGACTAAAACCTCATCTTAGGGTGTAGTTACATGTATGCGATGAAGGTCGCCACCTCAATTTTTTTTCAGACCATGATGTTTCCTCAGGATGGAAAGATAGTCCAAATAGACCAACTGACATACTATGGCCATAAGAGGCTTTCCACTCCAGAAAACATCCTCCCCGTGGTGGATAATTCCATCAACAACATGTCCATTCCTTCGTTGATTTCCATTGCTCCATGTGTCTTCAAAGACACCCCCATGACTACCATTTCTCGACATTGCCACCACCTCTGGCAGTGGTCCAAATTTCCAATATTTGCACTCTTTCATCCAATATACCAACAACCCAAAAACCACCTCAACCAAAACCAATTCCATCTCCCACCCCGATTCGACTACCCAGTAATCAATGGCGACCACACCTATCCAACATATACCTTTTATATTCCCACCTTATGTAATTGTGAGAACAGTCTTCATAGAAACCCTGAACTTACCTTGTTTAACTTTGGGCATCCCAGTTTGGTACCTTACACCCCCAAACCCTTCTCCGACCCCACAGGTCATTTTGACACCGATTCAATGTATAAACACTACCAACCTCCCACCACCCAGAGTACCCTTGATTGGGGAAGCCCCTCAGGATACTCCTCATGCAATTCCTAGTAACCCCCTGCCTCCCCTCAAGAAAAATCCCCAAATTCCAAGAATTTAATTCCGGTGAAATAGAAACCCCAAACCTAGTTTGTTTAAGTTATGTTTGTCGGCTGATCTTACAATTTCCAGGCTTGTAAGACTAATGAAGTAGAGTACGAAGAGCCTATAATTGATTGTATGAATTGTGATAATTAATAATTAAAAAAAATTAATATAATTTTGATTAAAAATTATTTTTAATAAAAATGAATGGTACAGTTATGACCTAAAATCTAGTGAATGAAACTCCTTTTATATAGTAGTCTAATACACTACAACAAAAACTGGATTTAGCGTCTCTTTTTGCATCCATTTTTGCGTCTAGGCCATCTTTGAGTGTATTTTTCTTCATTTTTTGGACAAAATGGTGCAATTTAATGGGTTGGTGCTATTTTAGGCGTTTTTTGCGTCCTTTTTCTAAATATGGCGCAAATTGCGACGTAATTTGCACCAGTTTTTGCACCTGGTTATGTGCCCGGTTTTGCATCAGGTTTTGCGACAGGTTTTGAGCCTAGTTTTGCACCTAATTTTGCGCCTAGTTTGTACATATACTCTTGTTGCGCCCCCTTTTACGTCCATGTTTGCCTCAAATTTTACGTCCTTGTTTTCATCCACTTTTGCATCCTTTTTTACATCCACTTTTGCATCCACTTCTGCTTCCTTTTTTGCATCCCTTCATGTGCCAAGTTTTGCATCAAATTTTACATCATGTTTTGAGTCTAGTTTTGCATCTCATTTTGTTTCAACCAATTTTGCATCCACTTTTGCATCCATTTTTTCGTCCCCTTTTGCACCCACATTTTCATCCCTTTTTGCATCCCATTTTGCATCCATGTTTACGTCTTTGTTTGCATCTACTATTACATCAACTTTTGCATCCACTTTTGTTGCGTCCCAATTCACACCGATTTTTGTGCCTACTTTTACACCCACTTTTGCTTCAACTTTTGCATCCAAGTTTGCATCTTTTTTTGTATCCAATTTTACATCAGTTATTGCATCCCTTTATGCATCGATTTTTACATC
>LPNX010719440.1:0-10764 GCA_001517045.1 Pseudotsuga menziesii | reverse complement strand
ATGCATGGGTGATCCAACTACATATGTAGAGAACCCTGTCTTGAAACAAGAGAAAGATGCACAGGTTAGAAAAGATTCTAGACGTATTCCATTTGTTACTTTCCATTTTATCTGAGAGTTACAATCATATAATATTTTGCTATCATTTGTTCCATATTTGTTAAGTCTTGTTGGTATGGTTTATGTGGTAAACATCTATGATGTGGCCATTCTTTCATTCATTCCCTTAGTATTATAGAGGCCATGTGTTATTGAAATTTCATGGTGCTATGCTTTTCATAGGTTGGACATGGATCTCGATGTGGTGTCACTATTTTTCCCATGCTTATTATTAACAACAGACAATATAGAGGTGGGCATCCCTTCTTTTTATACATTCTATCTTTTACAAATGCAAGAATAAAATGCGGCAAACTAACATCCTTCTAAATTTAATTGCAAGAAAATTGGACAAGGTTGTTGTCTTGAAGGAAATTTGTGCAGGATTTCAGGAAACTACTGATCCAACTGTTTGCTTGAGTGAAGGTGATTTTATTTATGGGTGGATTTATTCTAGTTTCATAGCTATATACCTTGAATTTTCAGGAATAAGGCATTTTAAAATCCATTATTAAATGCATGGAAGTAACTTTTTTGTTTCTCAAACCAGATAAGGAAACAAATGAATTTTTGAAAAATGATGCTGGTTGCTAGAAAGATAAGAAGGAAAACATAAATGCCTACAAGATATATTGGATGCTTGAACAAAAGAATATAAATCTGTTGTTTTTATGTGGTAAGAATCACCTAAACCATTAAATTATAACACTATGAATATGAATTGTTTGTTATTTTTGGCATGATACTTTTCACGGTAGGGTTTATGAGTGCCATTTGGTTGAAGGTGTTCAATTTATGGGATATGGTTATTATAACTGTGAAGGTACACATGATATCTTTTAAATTTCAGTTGTTTCATTATTGGCTCACAGTAGAAAATTCAGAATTCACTTTTTCTTCTTTGTGTTGTTTCATCGTGATGATTTTTGAAGTTCTGTTTTTCCTTATTCAATATGTCTTTATCATTGATTTACTATTTGATGGGATTAGTTCTTTCATACATGTTTTTTCTAAAATGGAATGTTGATAATAAAAATCCACATGATTTTCAATGATGTTAGTTCATATGGTTTCTTTTGATTTTAAATTTATAAAATTTGATTTTATTGAGACTTACAAGTTGTTCCATACAAAATTCATATTACATTCATCACACTAGATGTGTGTGTTTGTGTGTGTGTGTGAAAGAAAGAGTCAGATAGACTAGTGGGAAAAGGAATCTAATGGGACAGAGAGAGACGCAATGATTCAGACTGGTTGTGAAGGTGCAAATGGACAAGGGCACCATGAACTCTTACATGTTAATATAGACAACAATTTAAAAGTTAATCAAGTAGTAATTTAGAAATTAAATTACAATATACCAAAATCAATCTAAAATTCTTGACACTAAGTCTCAAATTAAGAGATCAAAAGTCATCCAACTCTCAAGATCCTATTGAGACAATATTCTTTAGGACACTAAATTATATATTGCTCGGTGTGAGATGAAGTATGCATGAAAAAGTTTGTAATGCATTGTTCCATCCTAACAATGCCTCCCTGATTTTGTATCAATTTTTAACCATGCCTCTATTGAGGTTTACAAAGGTGGAAAATATCATCAAATGTGTTCACAATAAATGGGGGGACTTAGAACTTGGTGAATACCATGTTGAAAGTGAATTTTTTGTTTTCTTTACAATAGTCATGTCAAACATGAGTACCAGTAATTTCTTTACATAAGCAATTCTGAAAACTCAATTATAGACTTAACCTTACAACTATAAAAATATTTGGGTGTGATTAGGCATGAAATAAATGGATCTCAGGATCAGTATCTTGAAATGGAGGGAAAAGTGCTGCCATTTGTGAGTGGAAAGGGTAGTGTACTGCTTATGAATCCTAGAACTTAGAAGGTTATATATGCAAAGCCTCTTGTTTTGGAAGATTGAAAGTTGTAACCTTTGTTTCCTCAATATTGAATGCCTGTTTTTTATTAGTACAAAAGTAATGAAGGAAGCCTAGTCGCTTCTGCAACTACAAGCGCTCAACTGTATGATGTAGAAGCCCCAAATCATCATCATATAGGAAGTTGTGACTAATTATATTAAGAAGGAGACAACCATAATTTGTTCCTATATTGGCCTGACCATAATCCTCTTGCCGAATTGGGTATAAGATAAATCAAAGAGGGGAGATGGGACACATGTGCTTTTGTCCAGTGGTGCTGAAAATTCTATCTCCGCGCCTTCTTGTTTTGTGAATTTGCACCATTATTCATGTAGAGTGACACGAGAAAAATTTGAACCCTATCTTGAATCCCTAACCCGATGCAACCAATCAAATAAAGGTTTACATGGAATTATGTTTACTTGGTTTTAGATCTTAATAAAAAAATGATCAAGAGAGTCAATTTCTTGTAGTAGACCTCATATGTGAGTAGTCAAAATATTTTTATTGGCCATTCGTGAAAGTAGACATGGAATAGATATATAGATACATAATACCAAAATGTGGTTTCTTGTGATTGTGATAAACCTATTTCATAAACTTGTCTCTAATGTTGTTGTCTTATAAACTGTAGAAGCATATTTATCAAGTGTAGAGCCTATGATGCAAAAGATCTGAAGTGATATTTGACATGTGGATGCACAAATATTGGCATCAATTCACCAATAGGTTTGTATGGTCTTTAAAGCATTTAGTACATTTTGAGTGACTTGTTGTTATCAACTTCTCTCACTCTCTTTGCAGTTACCCTATTATATTGGGAAAGCGAGCACCCTTACATTATCATAATGATTGGGATAATTCTCCTGCAATTTGTGCCACTGTGGTTTTTGAATCCCATTTGAGTTTTTCGAGTCATTCCATTGTTGGGTAAAAGATCACATGATCCCTGTTCACTTAATTTTTTAGTAGCCTTATCCTAACTGGAATAGAATTGTTGTAAATGCTCCCTAAATACTATAATATTCATGACCAGATTAGATAGACCAAAATTTNCTAAATACTATAATATTCATGACCAGATTAGATAGACCCAAATTTATACCTAATGATTTACCTTTCATACATTGAATGACTAATTGGTAATTACCCAAAACTTGTCATTTTTCCATCCCATGTTACTCTTCCAACATCATGAGAATTTGAAACATCCTATATTCTTCCTTGTTATTGGAACCTATATGAACTCTATAATATAAAGGGGATCCCACTATGTTATGATGCGAAGAGGGCACCTTCTTCTTNTCCTATATTCTTCCTTGTTATTGGAACCTATATGAACTCTATAATATAAAGGGGATCCCACTATGTTATGATACGAAGAGGGCACCTTCTTCTCTACATCAACTTATAACCCTATGAATTAATGGCTTGACAGCCTTTCAATGAGATTTAATAACTTCAATTACAAAAGTCCCCCCCATAAAAGGAAAGGACGGGTGGAAGGGTGCCCCTTACAGGAGAATACTCATAGTCAATGGTAGCAAAGAGCGGGCTTCTTTTCTCACTAGCTCTAGAATATGGTACTATATTGCTTTATAACTAGAAGCTTTTCCGTCCTCACTAGCAATATCTACATCTTAATTAGGTATAATGCCCCATGAAGATGCTTCTATGTAAAAAAATCCCTAAGTTTGGGTCGATGCAAGCTATGGAAAACATCACACTTATGGTGGTTGGGAGTTCTGCAACATGTATCCATAATGCTATTTTTGTTGTTCAAGTACAACTCCATATGGATTTTCTTATATGGAGTATGTAAAAAATTTTGAACTCATGGTAAACAGATTCTGCACTGTAATACAATTCCTACAGAAAACCAAAAAAACAGAAGAAATAAGAACATGTCAAAATATATCTCTAATAAATGCTAGAATCTACAAACAAATGTTGTAGAAAACAATAAACATAATTCAATAGATGACTGCAAGAAATTGTCACTGCTTTTATTAATTATGAACATGAAAAAATCTGCTACAAGGAAATACCCCTAAACTGCTAGCTGCTAGAGTCAAGACTCGATGAATGAATCCATACCCCTGCCCTCTCTCTTATAGATCTGAGAGGGGAATAATAGGGTTTAAAAAGTAGATTTTCATGTGATTGAAACTCATAAATATAATTTACTTGATCCGAAGTCAAACTCAGAAAATTAATTTTCTTTATCCTAAGTCAAACTCATAAATAGAATTTCCTAAAAATAAAACCAAACTAAATTTGAATTTATGGTGATTCTTTCGTATGTTCCACTAGTGGCACTAGCACATGCCTCTAATATTATTTGATGGTGGCACATGCCTCATCTAAGCCTTTCTGGAAGGTGCATGCACGCACCCTCTCCCTCTACAACTCAGTTATGTGCCTCCTCCTTGAGAACTATGATGCACCATGTCTATCTTCTATGGTACTGATGAACACGTGCCTAGATATGCTGCTACGATTGTCAGTGATACCCTCACTAAAAATATGGACCAATAGTAATCTTTCTTCCCTGTCACTTTCTAAGCCTTCCATTGTCTACATGGAACTAGAAAAGCATCTATTAGAGAAAGTAGAAATACAAGAACTGTTTCATAGTTCTTAAAAAAGAGGAGAAAATAATAAAGCAATTCCCAACCTAAACACATTAAAGAAGTAGTTCAAGGAAAATCAAACAACACTATTCTCATATATAAGGAAATTGGTAGTAGAGCTTCATGGTTTTCAAGTCACATACATAGAGATGTTTCAATGAAACATATGCCTCACTTGATAGGAATCTACAACATTTAGTTAAAGCATTATTTTTGTAGTCCTATATAGATTTGTTTATATGAACTAGTGGAAATATTTGTTCTGTTTAAGCCTTCCATTCTATACATGGTGCTAGCACATACAAAAGAAATTAGAAATACAAGAATTGTCCAACACTTCTTAAAAATGGGGAGAAAATAATGAAACAATTTCAAAATTAGACACAATAAATAAATAGTTCAAGACAAATCAAACAACACTGTTCATTAATATATGGACATTGAGAGGATTTAAGCTTCAGATTCTAATGTCAAAATCAATTATACACTAATTATCTGCAAGAGAGTCATTGATCCCATGATTTGATAAAAATGGGTTGTTAGTAGTTATGGTTGGACATCGTTTCCCAAGGATTGGAGGAAATACACTGGTGCTAGCAAAATGTTGTATCGGAGTTTGCAAGAAAACGCATATATGAAAAATAGGCAGTCTAGCAAAAATATGCCTGTTAAATATGTGTTACTGACACATCATGCAATATGCAGGGTTCCATTTGACTTTACAACAGGGAAACATCACTCATCATGAATACATTTAGATAGTTGTTTATCTGTAATATTTTATTATTTTCCTTTCCATTTATGCACATTTTCTTTTGTTAAGAGTGAACCTATAAATTTGACATTCCAGTAGGTTGGAAAGGGATGATATGTTAGAATAAACTAGATTGATTTGTTTGAGGGTAAAGTAGCTCGGTGGAAATGGAAAACAAGTTCTCAAGAGGGATATGTATAGACTTGGACAGCTCCTTGACTTTTTCAGAATGTTTTCCTTCTACTTCACTACTGTTGGATTTTATGTTTGTACGATGGTTAGTAATGAGTTATTTTCTGTAGCACATTACTTTCGCAATTGTTTATGGTTTCATGAGGAAGTTCTATGAACAAGGACTTATAATTACTAAACCAATTGGTAATGGAACATATTAAGTGTTTGTTGTACCACTTTGAAAATTTGATTTGATTTGTACAAAAGAATATGATAACTTTTGCTGCATTAGTTTGGATGGTAATGGAACATATTAAGTGTTTGTTGTACCACTTTGAAAATTTGATTTGATTTGTACAAAAGAATATGATAATTTTTGCTGCATTAGTTTGGAAAATTGTTTCATAACAAGTTTTGGGTTCATATTAGGCTAGGAATATGCCAAGTTCATGGAATTTATTGCTCCAAGAAATTCATTCATAAGTTTTGTTCTTGGGAATTAATGGTTGTGTGTTTTCTTGTACGAGAAAGATATTTTCATGGGGTAAAATCATTGCCATAATTTTTGCAAGTAAACCATTAAGAAATTGATTTCATAAGGAAAAATCGTAGTGCAGAATGCCTACAATACAACCCAACAAGCAAGTGATCTCATAGAGGAATAAAATTTGTCTGTATTGATCAAGAATGTAGCCTCCCATGCAACCATTCAATGGGTTTGAATAAATTCTTCAACCAACCAACACGTTATTGCAAAATGTTTTAGGTATAAAATACAATCCTGTGTTTTCCTTGTGAATGGTGCATTTCCTTTTCCAACATAAATTTGGGTGGGAAATGGTTTTGGGTTTAATTCAATACTCAGATATTTTATGTCCCAAAAGAATAAATTTTGTCACAAACTATATGTCTATCTCAAAAAGAAGAAAAGTGTCGCTCACTATCTGTCTGTCGTAAGAGGAGCTAAATTCTATTGCAAAAGAGTAATTATTGCCGCATGATGAATTTTTGTCGCAGATGACAATTAGATGACAACTAATGTGAAGTAGTCATGTTTTGGATGTATTATTTTTTATCACATCTGTCATTAATGCACAATAACTAACAATGAAATGACAGGTGAATTGATGGTTTGGTTGGTGGTTTCTTTAAAATGATTAGAAATATTGCCGTGTGTGACATAATTTGTCACCACCTTTACAATTATTTCAATATCATGTGAATGAATGGTTGATTGAACATGTGATATGAACATTCTTCACGTTGAAGTTTTGTCATTCTATTGCATCTAGCTGATTGAAATTTTTACGTTGAATTATTTGTCTACAACTATTTGAGCTAAAGAATTTTTTTACAGAGCATGGACATTTCTACCTTGAGAACAAGCACCGTTCAAGAATTAGTATTTGATAATCCCTCGCCTACACCTATTATGGAAGTGTGCAAATTAATCCCAATCTTAGATCAATTGAACTCACAAAATTGCTTGAAAAATATGCAAGAAACACTCAAGAAAGGAGACTGAATGAGTTGAATAACATAAATTGTTGTTATATTATTTTACATCATCCATAATTTTATAGTAATAGGATGTTCAATCATGTAAATAATCCAAGGATTTGAAATCATAAATATTCCATTCGAATCAGTACAAAATCAAGCTTACAAATCTAGTCAAAATACCCCATAGGTGCATAAAATACTTTCCTATTACATGAAGAGGATCACAAATTGTCTGAATGAGTTTTTAAAGATGATAACTGAAGGAAAGTGGACTTTATAATGATTTTAGGTGATAAAAAGGAGATTGAAGTGTTACAAAAACAAGGCACTCTGTACTTTAAAACTAGCTTTACCTTTTCCTTAAAATTGCAAATTAAGATGGAAACTATGGATAAGGAAGGAATGCACACTTACCAAGATAGGAAGTCTATTATTTGGTAGAATATTATCTAGAATCTTTCCAAAGCATCCACGAGGAGGAATTTTTGGCATATTTTACCACAAAAATAATAGTGGAGGTCAACTAGCTAGTGTAGTACCTAGGAAATTATTCAGAAGGATTAATTATTTGATCCTAAGCATGGGAATGGGTTTTGATTATTCCAACACCCACTCTTAATAATGAATTTATGTACAATATCAGAAAAGTATCAAAGATATAGGGCCTAGAGACAAGGATTAGTCACCCTTTACGTACTTCTTGTCCATATAAAACAATGAAAGAGGCAAAACCACAAAGGCAAAAATCCTCCCTTAAACATGGAAATGAACAAAATTGTAAGAAATATTATCTTCAATTAGTATTCACCATATTATCATCTATCCCCAGCAGTGATTTGATATTGCTGAAAGTATTCTCAGAAAACACCTTGGTGAAGATGTCTGCAACTTACTCTCATTAGAGGAAATTTGGGGTCTAAAATGGGCCTTATAAGAAAACATGCCAAAAAAAAAATTTGTGGGTTGGAATTCAAGAACCAATAGAATTTCAATAAAATAAGTCAACCATAATGGTTGAATTGGCATATTTGTCATTAAAAAAAACTACTTTTTTTGTTCGTATTTTTGACATATCTCATTGTGTTTTTACTCAAATTTCGATCGGGAGAGCTCGTTGGATGTGGAATTTGATTCTGCATCCAACAAGTACCCACACTACATACTTTTGACTAACCCTGCTACCCCAAAAACAAGAAATACCTGAAAAAACGTGATGATGATGTCATCATCTTTTTTTTTCCAGGTATTTCTTGTTTTTGGGGTAGCGGGGTCTGTCAAAAGTATGCAGTGTGGGTACTTGTTGGATGCGGAATCAAATTCCGCATCCAACAATCTCTCCCAATCGAAATTTGAGTAAAAACCGAGGGAGATATGTCGAAAATACGAACACAAAAAGTAGTTTTTTTCTTTCTTCCTCCAAAATTAATCAATATTATTTTATTATTTTAACTATTATTTTATTATTTTTCTTAGGAGGCCCATTTTAGACCCCAATATTCCTCTAATGGATGATGCGCAATAACGCAGAGCAATGACCCCATCATGCACAAGTCCTATGGTGTAGTGCCTATGGATCTCTATGTGTTTGGTTCATTTCCTCAGTACTGGATCAATTGAGATTTGAATGGTACTATTTTTTTAATAAAAGATGACTATGGAAGTCTAAGACTCGATCCCAAACTCTCCAAGTATACCATGCAACCACAGACATTAAGTAGTTGCATTCACAACCCCTCTATATTCTACCTCTATAAATGAAAGTGCAATTGAACTTTGATTCTTACATGACCAGCTGATTGGTCCATATTCAGGAATAAACGCATATCCAGAAGTTGATTTTCTATGAATGTTATCACCTACCCAATGAAAGTCAATAAAACCAACTAACTCTAGGCTAGATTATGCAACGTAGTGAATCCCATGTGTTCTTGTTCCTTGTACAAAGTTTAGGATTCTCGTTACTTCCCTAAAATGGATGTCATGAGGTTGATCCATGTGTCTCAAAGTGTTATACCATGAAATGAGACTTCTCCATCCAAGTACCGACACCAAATGTGTCGGTACACAAAAGGACAATGTGGATTGAATTAGCTTAATCATTATATATGAAGTGAATCCTTGATACATACTTGTTTCTTCAGCCTTGCCAATTTTTATAAATGAGTTTTCCTTGCACTCGCAGGTTTTCCTGTTAAAAGTTGTGTGTTACTCATGGGCTAGACTGTATTCAACCCGTGAGTTATCCCTAAAAACTTACAGTCGCAAGTTACCTTCATAAAATTCATAAGCGAGTTACGAGTTTCCTTACTTATACCCATTAATTCCCTAAGAAAATTTTAAAAATAAAAAAATCATTAGTTTAGGGGAAATTGGGTTCGAAATGCTAACTTCCCTAACTCCCCTAACCATCCTTGGCCTCGTAACCTCTCCTCACCGACAAGTATAAATAGAGGGGAGGGGTAGAAGATATGGGAATCAATTTGGAGAGAAAGGTTATGCTGGAGAATACATTGGAGAGAGGAGAAAGAGGACTTAGTTTCTTGGTATTCAAAGGACCTTGTCTCATACAAAGTTGTAATGTTTCCTGAACTTCTTAATAAACATTTTCTTTCTTCCATATTGTCTTATTGCATGCCTTTGTTGCTTTCAATCATTATATGTATTGTTATTTATTCTTAAATGCAATTGTAATTTATTCATGTTAATTTATCTAACAATAAGGGATACTATGGAGGAACTTCAATCTTTGTTGCAGGTATAGAAGATCATAAGGTTGAGGAGAATTTGGGGAAGAAGGTTAAATTGTGGATCAACCATTGGTAAAAAGGTACATGTTCCACTAACCCTATTTCTCTTATATACGTTTCAGTAATCCTTGATGTCTACAACCCATACCCTAGTACGTTGGTGACCATAAGACCCTAAGTAATAAGGTAGATGTCCCTCACGACAGAGCTGGAGACTGTACTAGGGATTGTAGTTTGTTTTGGGGCCTCTCTAATCAAGTTTTCAGTCAAGTTTTCTATCTTTTGTTTCTGTCATGATTTGCAATTATATGATCTTTATTCAGTCCTTCTAAACCTTTATGATTCCTCGTCTTTGAATTTTTTTCTTTTGAAAAAAATTACAAGCACTCACGAGTTGATGTAGTTACAGTTGTGAGTTCTTAGTTGAAGTCACATGTTGTCTTAGTAATAGTCGCAATTGAATCACAGGTTTCCCACTAGAGTGTCACGAGTTTTTATTTGAAGTCACGATTTTCCTTAGTAATAGTCACGAGTGACTCACGGGTTTCCCACTACTCTGTTGTGTTTTTTTGTAGGATAGTGTCCAAGATCTAGGGTTTTGCCTTTTTTGAGCATTTTTAAAATCTCATTACTTCTTTAAGGCTCTTTCCTAATTCTGTTTCAATATGTTTGCTAGTGCATTTCATTGTAACTTGTCTTACAAGGTTTGTGTTTAGTAGGTTAGGTTGCGTAAGTGTGCAGTATTTTTTTAGGTCTTTCCTCTTGGATGTATTGATTGAAGTGTAAGTGGTTATGTGGTTTCTTGACCTCTCTCAGTTCTCTGGTGTGCTTTTGTGAGTCTAACTGCTTTAGTGGTGGTGTGGAACTTTTCACTTTTGTTAACATTTTGATCTACTTGGTTTCCAAAGTGAGTAGTTCATCC
>LPNX010719381.1:11004-34591 GCA_001517045.1 Pseudotsuga menziesii | reverse complement strand
CTCTCAAGTGTGGCACACCTTTGGAGAAGGAAATACTTTGGCTTGACAGAAGACAGAAGGCTATTGCTGTGTTGGGAGGTCATCTTACTGTTTTGGGTTACACATCTTGTGGTGATACTATCTTAGAGGAAGTTGTGGGGTTTTCTCCATTTTTGGTTTCTCCGATCAAAACTCTTTGTGTCTCTTGTCTCATGTGATGTGCTTATGTTATTGCTGTGCTTGTTATTCTCTCAGTGAAAAGATATTAACATAATTCTAGCTTAAATGTTGAAAAACTAACAGTTTTATCAATTCTGCTTTGTCTTTTATTTGTCCCTTTTAAGATCCCTTTAATCTCAGAACATCTCTGCTTATCACTTTTCAGCCAACTTCCTTCTGCTTTGTCCTTCAGCTATGTCTTCTTTGTAGTAGTAATCTGAAGAATCTTATAAACCCGTCTGTAGTTAAAACAAAATTCATCATTAATTCGGACTACATCTTTTCAACAAATGTAAACCATACTAACAATAAAATTGATCATCAAAATGAGGCCCTGTACTGTGCTCTCACCGCGAAAACCTTAAAATGTAGAATACAAAACCTTCGCCACCCATAAGATAGAGTAAACACACACATAGAACAGGCGAGAAAATCCTCACCGGCGGGAAAAAATAAGCATCGGGCAGATAAAACTCCTCATCGGTGAACGAGAAAATTACAAGTCGGAAGGTTAGTTCATTAAGCCATCGTAATGGCAGAAACCCAAAAAAAAACAAGAATCCCGGGTCAGCATAAAGTGACGGAAAAATAAATCATTGAAATCTGTCGCATCGGAGATCAGAACAACTATAGAATCGGATCATTAGCTTGCTAAAGAGCCGCAACTTTGGAAACCATCAGACTGCGGCTTTTGCTTCCAAATGAAAGAAGCAGCGCTCAGAAGTCTCCATGACTAAACACCGGCGATAATGAGCTCGACACAAATGACGTGTCAGCGACACAAGAGACTAACCCTCCGACCAAACATTAAAATGCTCTGATAGAGAAAAAAAATCATCGAAAAGCAAAGGTTTAAGCTATAAAGTCAGGGAAACATCAAGACTAATCATAAATCATCAGCAGGATAGATCAAAACGTAGCCACAACGGCAGAAGGTGGATGGACAATGGATTCCGCAGCAAAAGAAAACATCGACGAAATTCAGGACAAACCATCGGCGAATGGAAAAGAAGCGTCGGGTGATTAGTTCATTGAGGAGCCGCAATGATGGATAACAATCAAACTACGGCTTCCGCAAACCAATGAAAACTTCGACGAACAGAAACTTTAATACTACGGTTCAGCAAAAATAAAATAAGGATCTCTGCAACATCGGTAAGATAAACAACAAGGTTTCCAAAATGGCAGCTGCATAGAGGACTACGGCCACGATTCATGTTCAACCGACCCCCGAAAAACCAAATCAAAAGTTAAGTTTTGAAAGACTTCGGCGGTGCAGCGATAGAAGTAGTTTGTTTCTTCTCCGACACCGCGGCTGTAAAGAGAAATAAAACTCTGATTCGAACAAAAATGAACTTTTGATAGCATTGAAAGAAATCATTCAGATCAAAGGACAACACTTTTAGAGCAAACTTTAAAGTCCACGACCCAAAGCATTTATAGACACAACAATTTTTCGAAAGGCATGAAAACAATTGACCTCAAGACAATCCAAACTGTAGCAGAGGGAAAACAAAACAGAGTTCATGATCATGAATCCACACACTTCCAGGCAAGATAAAATAAAAAGGAGGGTCCAAAATTTCAAAAATTTGGGAAAATCAGTTGCATCTAAAACATAAACATACATGGGAAAATTAAAATTATGATACATGCCTCATCGTGCTAGATCCCACCTAATATCATACAACCAAGGCCTTCAGATTATCTCTTATAATTATGGTCTCCATTAGTCTCTCGTGCTATGTATCTGGTAAGAAGTAGCATACAAGAACACAAAATTGACATATTCATAAGAAACATACATGGGAAAATTAAAATTATGATACATACCTCATCATGCTAGATCCCACCTAATATCATACAACCAAGGCCTCCAGATCATCTCTTATAATGATGGTCTCCATTAGTCTCTCGTGCTATGTATTTGGTAAGAAGTAGCATACAAGAACACAAAATTGACATATTCATAAGAAACATAAATGGGAAAATTACAATAATGATACATACCTCATCATGCTAGATCCCACCTATTATCATACAACCAAGCCCTCCGGATCATCTCTTATAATGATGGTCTCCATTAGTCTCTCGTGCTCTGTATCCGGTAAGAAGTAGCGTAGCTTCGATGAATTCCGACTAGGAATTGTTCGTACCTGGAGGTTTGTACCAATGATTAAGTTGGTAAAGTGATACACACTTGCACCTGGTTTGTAATCCCTGTAAACATATCCACCCTTCTTTATTGCATTGTTGTCATGTGTAAGATATTCACCTTTAACAACCATAGACCCGATGGGGAAGTGGTTTCTTTCATCATTAGTCATGGACATAATGAGGGTTTGCTTTCCCTCTATACAACATGCCAACCAATAATCACCACCCCATTCACTATCTTTTGAGGAAACCACTGCGTATATGTGTCCGGCATAGTATGATTGTAGGTATATGATCAAATATTTTTTGTGTGATACAAGGCCATTAATGTGAGTTTCAAGAGTACGTAAATTTTACAAAAAAATGTTAAGGAAATGCATCATACCAGGTTGTACAAGGTTTGATACATGATCAAAATCTATAGAAATAGATGATTGGTCTTCTTCCAATGGAGTTAACTCAACAATTGCACGTTGATCAAGTGGAAGTGATATGTGATCCCATCCATCAACCCAATCTAATGATTCATACACATCCCAGTCACTACCACAACAAGGTGGGCAAAAACAAGATAGTTTTTTGGTCCAAATTTCAAATACCGGGTTATCAGTGCTTCGAACCAAATGAAAGCCACGAGTCCCAGGAACAGTCTTGCATTCCCATGCATGTGAACGATCTATGCCTACCACCTCCCAAAAAAATCTCTCCACATGTCTCTTTCTTGTGGATTCTACTCACATAGTTGATTCCTCTCCCATTACTGACGTGCACCACCTGACTATAGATTGAGCATTTCGAATAGTAGAAATTGTAGATAATTTCAATTCCTCTCTTCGTAGGGCTGTTTTGACACATGCTCCGGCTCCATCATGCTCTCCTTTACTATGCCCGGTCTCAAAATAGTTCCACATTTGTGGAACTTTGTAGTTTTTATGCAATGAACACAACCATTGAAATATGCGTGCATTTTTTAACTGACCAGCACATCCATTAGACCAAACCTAGTGTTGATCCATCGGTATGTTCCTGCCATTCAAATGATCATAGAACATGATGAAGCAATGACGTACATAGTGGAAGTCATGGCACCTATCATCACTTGTGTAGAAGTGATATTCCTTTAGAATTTCTCTTTGCTCTTCACTGCTATTTGGGCCATGCCTATATGTGATATGCACAAGGAAACTTGCTCAGAGTGATAATACTGACTTCGGATCTCATTTTGAGGTTGCAGAGTGTAGTTCTCGACAAAATCAACAACTGAAAGTATAGTACCACGAGGAAATGTATCTCTGCATATTCTAAACTTCTCATCCTGCCATCGTGCCAAGTGGACATGCTGAACATATTGACGTGTCATTTCAATAAATTCCTTGACGAAGACACTAAATTTTACCTGTTGACATAAAATGTTCTCAATATCAGGTTTTTTTGTAAGTAAGGAATGAAATGCAACTGTTCAAACATAAATTTATAGATAAATGCATGTACCTGAGATGTCACCAATTGTATTTTTTTGCTTTCTTTCCCTGGAACTATTTCATAGCTGATATATTTGAAACTTTTCATGTCTGTAACCATATTCCCAAATTCATTGTCTCCAATCTCATGCATACATTGGCTCAATAATGCCATTCCAGCATAGTTGAAGCAAGTTCCATCCAAACAGGATTTTGCATAGTAAGTTTGCTCCTCGGGCCTATTGCACATGATACTATGAATGAATTCTCTTGATGAGGTCGGTGGTATTGTGAAGGAGCAATCTTGCACATGGTTAATATGCAACACATGACAGATGTACAAAAATGTTTCATAGTAATATTCATATTCTACATGGTATATACAACAACAAGTGTTGCGAAGAGTATTTATTCTAACATACCAGGGCTTACATTTCTCAAAAGAACTTTGCCCCAAATTCAATTGTCTATGTTCATTCCTAAATTTCTCGTATAGTTCTGTCTGTGTTATATCAAGAAGATGCTTAATATGTGGTTCACAGTCCTTTGAACCCCTTCTTAGTTTTAGTACATCCTTTCGGTTTGAAGAAGGCCTTGTGTGATCATGCCAAAAACTCTACACTAGTCCCTTTACTGCATCAACTAGCTTCATGTCACGACGTGGCAACCGACCAATAAAGGCCCAAAAATCTGTCTGGGCGGTTGTGTCAAGATGTTCTCTTCTAATAGAATACCTACGGAGGGTTTTTACATTCAAATTAACTAGTTTAGATGTAGGCTTGAGAAAACGAAGGACCCTGGTGTTCTTATTTACAATTGCTTTTGACAACACATGATGAGCTGCATTGCAGTCCTTTGACCGTGTATTCTTACCAATTTTACCAAAGGCATCTACTAAGCTTTTAACTATATGAGAACTTGGTCCAGAAGGATTTATCATCTTTATCCCTAATGATTTCCGAACAATATCCATGCCCCTAGATTTTAACAATGATAAAAATTATCTACATTTATCTCCATCACATTTCTCCTCAAAATATTTATTTAGTATCTGTTGAGTTTGATAAGCAATACTACGTTTAGATAGCGTACCTTCAATGGAATTGAGGAGTCCTTCATCAACTTGTATACACTTCAGAGTTCTTCAACATGTGCTTTCTAATGGAGGTAAGGGGGTTGGATTTCTATCATCTAGTGCATCAACAATACGCTCTGACGTTTCAGTAGCAACTTGTTGTCCTTCATTCTCTTCCTGGTAGTTGGATGGTGGAAGTCCAACATCCTCATCAATGGTCCGGTTAATATTTTCTTCTTCAACAGTAGGCTCCATGTCCAACGCCTCTTCAACAGTAGGATCCATGTACAACGCCTCCTCATGAGCTTCGTCTTGAGATGGTAACTTATCACTTTGACTTGATGTGGGATTTGAAACATCCCCTAATGAGCACCTACGTTTTGCTTCTTGAATACTTCTTTGGGGTGCTTGTTCAACAACTATTGTGGAAATTGAAGGTCCCTCTAGTGAATGCTTCCTTTGTTCTTGTGCTGGATTAATAGGATGAACCGCCATATCCTCTATAATTGGATTTGGATTAGTTTCCAAAGAAAGCCTCCGATTCATCATGTCTATTCTTTTCTTTTCTTTCTCTTCTTCAATGACTTCTTGAGGTCTCTTCTTCCTTGCTGATTTTCTTCCTCGGTTACGTACATTCCCCATCACCACAATGATTAATGTCAATATAGTTTGTTTTTGTTGCTCCTCAATTACAAGCTTTGAAACCTTTAACTTGCTTTATTACTATTGATCCTTCAAGGTGCTTCAATCTTCCTTCTCAATTGTTCATATTTCCCATCAAAACAATAATGAACGGGAAAATTTACCTTTGGTTCTCTTGAATAATAAGCAAATGAAAGTTAAATCATAAATTGTTCGTCAAGCTGATTTTCTTGTACAATTATGTATATCCACCATCACCATGAAATGACATTGAAGCTTAGATATCTTATCCTGTGTGCTCCTCAACCATGAAAGATATCCTCAATGTTGCACCTACATAACAAAAAGAATGATGGAGAATGTGTAAATTATGAGTATTTTCACAGGCAGGCTCGTGCTCCTGAAAAAAAACGCACAGTAATGGGATAAATTCATAAAAACATAGTGTAGTTGCTCTTGGACAAAAACAATTCACTGTTTTTACAGTCCCAAAACGCGCATGCATTATGTAGAGTAAAAACGCATACGCGATTTGTTCAATTATAACGCGCACGCGATATGGTTAAGCACAATTAATAGAGTGGGTGCATGGCTAGGGAAACGAATAAGATCATAACTTCCCAAATGTTTTCTATGGTTAGCAACAAAACAAATGTTTTCAGTGTTCCCTTCTTTTCATGCATATAAATGTTTCTCTCTATAGCCCCAATAATCCCTACATATCCCTATCTCTTTCTAAATATACCTCCCTCTTTCTCTTTGCATCCCTCCCTATATGTTCCTTTTTCTCGCTTACTCCATCCCTCCATACTGATGGTGATGAAGATGATGATGATTATCATGATGGTGATGATGATGATGATGATGACGATGATGGTGACGATGATGGTGATGATGATGTTCATGATGTTAACGGTGATGATGATGATCATGTTGATGATGATGATGATGATGATGACGACAAGGAGGATGATGATGATGAAGATGAAGATGATGATGATGATGACGATGGTGATGATGATGATGCTGGTGATGATGATGATGATGATGATGAGGATGATGTTGATGATGATGATGATGAAGACGATGGTGATGATGTTCATGATGTTGATGGTGATGATGAGGAGGAGGAGGAGGATGATGATCATGAGGATGATGATGATGATGTTGATGATGATGATGATGACGAAGCTGGTGATGATGATGTTCATGATGTTGATGGTGATGATGGTGATCATGATGATGATGATGTTCATGATCATGTTGATGATGTTGATGTTGATGATGATGAATACGATGGTGATGATGATCATGGAGATGTTGATAATGATGTTGATGTTGTTGATGATGATGATTATGGCGATGTTAATGATGATGATCGATGATCAATGATCATGGTGATGATGAGGATGAGGATGGTGATGATAATGATGATGAAGGTGATGATGATAATGAGGATGATGATGATGATGATGATGATGAGGATGTTGATGTTGATGATGATGATGACGATGGTGATGATGATGTTCATGATGTTGATGGTGATGATTATGATCATGTTGATGATGAGGAGGAGGAGGAGGAGGAGGAGGAGGAGGAGGATGAAGATGATGATGATGATGACGATGGTGATGATGATGTTGATCATGATGACGACGATGGTGATGATGATGTTCATGATGATGATGATGATGATGAGGAAGGTGATGCTGATGATGAGGATGAGGATGGTGATGATGATCGATGATGATGATGACGATGACGAGGATGATGACGAGGATGAGGATGAGGATGGTGATGATGATGATGAAGATGTTTATGATGATGATGACGAGGAGGATGAGGATGGTGACGATGGTGATGATGATGGAAATGATGATGATGATGACAACGCTGGTGATGATGATGATGATGATGATGAGAATGATGTTGATGATGATGATGATGATGACGACGGTGATGATGATGTTCATGATGTTGATGGTGATGATGATGATGAAGATGATGAGGAGGAGGAGGATGATGATGATGATGAGGATGATGACGATAATGTTGATGATGATGATGATGACGATGCTGGTGATGATGATGTTCATGATGTTGATGGTGATGATGGTGATGATGATGTTCATGATCATGTTGATGATGTTGATGATGATGTTGATGATGACGATGATGATGATGATGTTGATGTTGTTGTTGTTGATGATGATGATCATGATCATGGCGATGTTGATGATGATGATCGATGATCAATGATCATGGTGATGATGAGGATGAGGATGGTGATGATGATCGATGACCGATGATCATGGTGATGATTAGGATGGGGATGGTTTTGATGATCGATGACCGATGATCATGGTGATGATGAGGATGAGGATGGTGGTGATGATGATGATGAAGGTGATGACGATGATGAGGATGATGATGATGATGATGATGATGATGATGATGACGACGATGGTGATGATGATGTTCGTGATGTTGATGGTGATGATGATGATCATGTTGATGATGATGAGGAGGAGGAGGAGGAGGAGGATGATGATGAAGATGATGATGGTGATGACGATGGTGATGATGATGTTGATCATGATGACGATGATGGTGATGATGATGTTCATGATGATGATGAGGAAGGTGATGATGATGATGAGGATGAGGATGGTGATGATGATCGATGATCAATGATCATGGTGATGATGAGGATGAGGATGGTGATGATGATCGATGACCAATGATCATGGTGATGATGAGGATGAGGATGGTGATGATGATGATGATGAAGGCGATGATGATGATGAGGATGATGATGATGATGATGATGTTGATGTTGATGATGATGACGACGATGGTGATGATGATGTTCATGATGTTGATGGTGATGATGATGATCATGTTGATGATAATGATGAGGAGGAGGAGGAGGGATGATGATGATGAACATGATGAACATGATGACGATGGTGATGATGATGTTGATCATGATGACAACAATGGTGACGATGATGTTCATGATGATGATGATGAGGAGGAGGAAGGTGATGCTAATGATGAGGATGAGGATGGTGATGATGATCGATGATCAATGATCATGGTGATGATGAGGATGAGGATGGTGATGATGAGCATGAGGATGTTGATGATGATGATGATGATGATGATGATGATGATGATGATGATGATGATGATGATGACGACAATGGTGATGATGATGTTCATGATGTTGATGGTGATGATGATGATCTTGTTGATGATGTTGAGGAGGAGGAGGAGGAGGAGGAGGAGGAAGATGATGATGAAGATGATGACGATGATGACGATGGTGATGATGATGTTGATGTTGATGATGATGATGATGATGATGATGTTCATGATGATGATGATGATGATGATGAGGAAGGTGATGCTGATGATGAGGATGAGGATGGTGATGATGATCGATGATCAATGATCATGGTGATGATGAGGATGAGGATGAGGATGGTGATGAGGATCGATGACCAATGATCATGGTGATGATGAGGATGAGCGATGACCAATGATCATGGTGATGATGAGGATGAGGATGGTGATGATGATCGATGATCAATGATCATGGTGATGATGAGGATGAGGATGGTGATGATGATGATGATGATGAAGGTGATGATGAAGGTGATGATGATGATGATGATGATGACGATGGTGTTGATGATAATAATGAAAATGATGTTAACTACAACGCGCATGCGTTTAGCTTTTATAAATCACGTGCACATTTTGCTTCACTAAATCACGCACACGTTTTGCTTTGCTAAAGCATGCTTGCGTATTGGTTAAATTCAAAAAAAAATCCCACCAAATGACAAGGTTGAGCCTCCACCCATGCTTTCATGGAATTCCTATGCCTATGTGTCTGCTTTGTACTTTGCTTCGGATTCAACATGCCTATGCCTTGGAGTATGATAAACCATGGCTAATGCAGCATTATATCGAAATTTCCAATATGCTTGTGTTTAGCAGTTCGTCTGATTATGCTGCACACCTCCATTTTTTATGAGATTTTAGAAACAGATATGGTTTTTTTTGCAGATTCTAAATATGTAAATTTTAACAAGAATAAATAATTTTTTCTATTTTTTTCTTATTTATCTTCTGTCATCACTCTTCAACTCAAGAAACACACTGTTAGTGTTTTGTCCATATCTCTTTCGTTTCTCAACCATTTAAAAAAAAAATTGTATGGTGCACTAAAGAACACCAATTTCTACATGGTATGAAAAACCCACTTCCAAATAATTGCATTAAGATATTCAAACGCTGCACCCACAATTGACGTACCATTTTCGAGGTTTGATCTCTTAGATAATTAAAAACAAATTTAAAAATATTATTTTTATTATTGGAAAAATAGTTGTGCACTAGTCCTATATGTTCTCTATATGTGTACCGGTTTTCGTAAATTTATTCCATCATTTAGACACTCAGATGCTGCACCCACAAAAACATATACCTTATAATTTGTCCCAAAAATAAAAAGTGCCCGTTAAAAAATATCTAACTTTATATAGTTAACAACATTTTCAATAGAAAAAAATTATATATTTGGAAAGGTCATTCAATTTCCTACATTTCTTGTTTTTAACTGATCGCAAGATTCATTGTGTAAGTGTCTCAAAATATCCATGCAAGTTGATGGATGTCTGTTTTTCCAGTTTTGTATTGCATCTAACGCGCCAAAAGAGACCCTCAACTTCTTGTACAGACCCAATGCTATAGTTCCAATTGAGCTTGTGATGAATATCAATTCCTAGGTATTTGTAAGAAGACACTTCCTCCAACTTTTTATTGTCATACACAAAATTTGTGTAAGTGTCCTTCTTGGATTTGATAAGCAACTAAGACTTTTTAAGGATTTTTGCTCTACCATGGGTATGATTAATATATTAATTATCAAAAATATTTATTAACTAAATTTTATTTATTTATTTTAGACAATATTGGGGAAATGGTGTTACTTTAACATATCCACTTAAAACATCAGTATGAGACATGTTGTTACATAATATTATGTAATGGCATGGGTTTTAGTAAGAATAAAATAAAAAATTAATATTTAAATTTAAAAGACTAAAAAATTTAGAGATAAAATTATGTATTGTGACATATTTTAATAATAAAAAATTAAAAATTTAATATTAAAATTAAAAATTAAAGAAATAAAAACATGTCAGCCTAAATTTTTTTCATATGTTTTAGTGAAAATTATATATATTAATTTATGAAAATTGCATATATGCTAATTTAATGATCATAATGTAACTCCTTATTGTCTTGTCCATAACCTCGTATGTGGTGGTGTGGGGATACAATTTCCTTTTCAAAGATATCAATGATGCATTCAATGTCATAGCATCAAGAGCAGTTGATGAAAAGATCAACCTCTACAAGTTCAAAAAAGCTTCCTCCCATAACCTTTTGACAAAAACAACCAAAATGAGACAACATGTTTTGCTAGGTTACTCTTAATATAACCTTTGAAGTGCAAGTTGATCCGTCAAACTAAATATGGGTTGTGTAGTGTTCTTGGATAAGCAAGAAGCCTTAACTTCTTGATCCTTAAGTCATTAACTTCTTCATCTTTAAGTCAACTTGATGATCCTTAAGGGACGTAGGGTGGGTTAGTGAGTTAGTGGAGTTCACATCCCATGAGTGCCCTCCCCGGCAAAGAAAGAGCAAGGAAAGAAGAGCATAGCGTTACTAATTATTAATGAGTTGTAATTTTTTAGATATATAAAAATTTTAAGATTACAAAGAAAATTACACCTTAATAAATTAAGGTTTAAGATGAATCTAAATTAATTTTAATCCATTAAAATAAATCCTATTGTTATTATTTGGTAGAGATATCATATTTTTTAAAAATAAATCAAAGTTTAAGATAAATGTAAACTAATTTTAATCCATTAAAATAAATCTCATTTGGTGCAAATATTATATTTAAAAAAAATTAGACACATAATAACTTTAATTACATCAATCCATTAAAATAAATCTCATTCTTATTATTTGGTGCAAATATTATATTTTTAAAAAAGTAAACACATAATAACTTTAATTACATCACTTATGCAAAGATTTTCTTTAAAATAAATAAATAAATAAATAAAACATAATGGAAACCATATCTGAAACAGGCGATGGTTTGTATATACTGCTGGTATTACAAAACGCTGCTGTAGATCTCTTCACTGTTCAGCGTACTAAATGAGTGACTACTTACTTGTGGAACGAGCGGTTTGTTTCATTTATCGTGATACTGAACAACAATCTGATTAAACTAGAAAGAGGAGTCTTCCAGTTCCTGACCACAATTACCATCACGTACTGGCGTTCATTATCGGCAATACAGAAATTATCTTCAGCGGCGCAACTTTGAAGACATATATGCTTCCAATCAATTCACCTTTCACTTCAAAGTTCCAAACAAGTAGATAAATATATTACATTTCGTTGCACGGATCTTTATCCACAGAAATCTAACGAAAGTTATATAGTATATACTAGTAAATACTTTGCATATAGGTTGTCATTTTATCTTTTCGAAAACGCAGCGGATGCATCTAACTGGACTAACGCAAACGCAAAGAAATGATTGGGCGTCAGCCTCAGCCTCAGCCTCACATACAGTGTTAGTGTGGTTAAAACATTGCTGCTTGGTAGTTATTGATTGCTGCATATTATATATCCTTACAGTTTCTTGAACGTCTTCTGCTAGATAAGTCCTCACGGCCTCCTGCTGCATCCACTAATTCTCCATTATATGAATGCTACATTACATATATAAAAAAATAACAACATAACAACTAAATAAAGAAGAGAAGACACTGGGAAATGGATAAGTCCGATATGCCTGAAAATAACTGAACATATTTAAACTAACTAACAAGCTCACAGAAATCGAACAAGTGACCTGACGAAGACTAAACCCCACACTTACCAATTCAGATGCTCACCTCTGACTAAGAACAACAAGAAGGGTGAACCTACTGCCAGGATCTTAAAGCACCCACCGTCTTATTTAACTACAGTCATAAAAAAGGATCAATCTTGATCCAAGATATGGCGGAGCAGCTTCATCGGGAATGTGGTAGTTGAGCCAGCGCCCCACTGTCGTGATAAAAAAATAAATAGTACCTCTAGCAGAAGTGGTTAGGGCTGAGCAAGAGAAACTGCGGAATGTAAAGCTCTGGATTTGTGAATCGAGAGGGCTACATTCCTCAGTTTGTCTCCCTCGGCCCTTACCACTAGTGAAAGAGCTTCGACGACGACTTCATAGCTCAAAACGAGATTGAACATTTCTATGACTGCAGGCAAATAAATAATAAATAAAGTGACAACTTGCACTAAATGAAATCAGTATCCAGCGAGGGAATGACCCCACTCCATGTTTATCCTATTAAGTCGCTCACGTATTGAATAGTTATCGTAAACGGATGATCGTTACAGCCCAGCCACCACTGAAAACGCAGGCCCTTGCAAGGGTCTCCATCCCTTTGCCTTTACAGTTTTCCACAATTATTGATTGGCCACCGTCTTACGTGGCTTAAAACACACCAATAATTTGCCGGGAATAACGGGTCGGCCACCCCAGAAGCATAAATATCTTCACTTTTTATCGCCTTTGGATCTAATGGTGACACGTAGATCGTGGTGATCCACCGGATTTCTTTTCATTAACAGTGTAACAATCACATAGTTGAAAAAATCAGATTACAACTTGAGAAAACTTTTATTCATAGTAAAAATTCAATCAAAATTGTTTTCTTTGTTTGTTAGTTTTGTTATGGGGTTTGTATCTTAGAATTTTGGGTGGATTATTATCTATAATTTTTTATCTATGGATGAGAATGAGACAAGTGTATTATCTAGATTGATTCTATGGGCATCATTCAAAATTCATAATTAACGATTTCAAAAAAATAAAAAATAACTTAATTTACTTGTGATAAGTACACTTGGTGATAGTTGGAAAAATTAAACTTCAACTAACCTCATAATTAAAATTCCTCATGATGATACAACTTTTTGATTATTAGATACCAATGATTTTACAATTGTTACATGAATTTAAAGTCTATGTGCAGTTATATTGGATAACTATTAGATTAACTCCAATCATGATACAACTATTAAATTAAATTTAGATTAACGTAGTAATTTAAACCTGATAAAAAAAAAACTATTAGATGAACTTTTATTTGTACTCCAATGACTCCATCTCTCAACTTGTGAAGTCTAGCTTCATTGAAGTGAAACCATGCACCACCTAATAAGCTTTTCATTTCGCATCGTAACATCATGAGAACAATAGTTAGGTAGCGTGCTCCGAGGGTGATAGGCTCGATGCAATCTATAATTATGAATAAGAAGGGGTGAGGGTTATCAAAAGTTTTTGCAACAATCAAGATTCAATCAACCGATGAGTCCAGAATTCCATTAAACTGTGTATTAGTAACTTATTATAGATCTCAATGTGTCAAATATATGTCTTTTGATGTATTCCGAACATATTGATCTTATTAATATGGTTGTTGCTAGTTACATCGATAGGCATATATATCTTAGAATTTTGGGGTCGAATACCATCTATATTTTTCTAGGACTGCATGAGGATGAGACAAATGTATTGTCCATATTGATTTTATGGAAGTTGTTCAAAATTTGAAATAAACAATTATAATATATATATATATATATATATATATATATATATATTGCTGATGAATTGATAACTAGTAGCAATGCATGGATAACCAACAGTTCATGGCAAATAACTAGAAGAATGTGAGAGATAAAAAAGGAATATAAAAAATAACTCATGATTAATAAAAGAATAACTTGGATGCATGAATGCATCGGTAACATCTAATTGGGGGTTTCCTGATAATTGATGCAAGAATAAAGTGTAATTTCGTGGTACTTAACTTGCAGTATTCGATGTTCTCCAACCACAAACTAAGTGGTTGTGTTAATTTTATAAGTGAATTTGAATTTGGGTTGATGTAATTTTAAATATATATTATTAATATTTGGGGTATTGATGTTGAATCCATTTCTATATTCAAAACTTTCCTAATTAATTGCACAGGGGCTTCACTTGTTGACCAATATCCTATCACGTTAGTTCATATTGTGGGTTTTAAAATTATTAAAAATTGAACCAATATATTGCAGGTATTGGGGGGATGAGTGGTTTAAGGTGGGGGTGGGTAGGGTGGTTTATAAGGATTGAAGTATAAAAAGGGGTGGGGAGGATGTTTTAAGTATTGGGAGGGGGTTTCAACAAAAAGAGTTTGGGTCAATATCTCCAGAAATTAAGGGTATTCTTTAATATCCCACGATCGCACGTGCTATGTGAGATGTTCACTAAGTGAATTCCCCGTGATTAATTGTAACCTAAACTTAAACTAAGAGTCACAAAGGTGACAAGCCCAAATTAAGGTGTTGCATGATTGACTTATAGCCAAAACCTCACACAATTGGAAAGCTAATGTTTTCAATGAGCGAGTGTAACCTAACCTAGGAATTGCAAAGATGACAAGCCCAAACTATGGCATTATCGAATTATAACTAGATGTTGTATTTATTGTTGGCCAATTAAAACTATGATGAATTGAAACAAAATCAAATTGAACCCAATCTTTATCTTCTTTGCTTCCTTAAATAAGTTTGATCTTAAGAAAATGTTAAAGATGGTTCAACTTATGTAATGAAAGGTTGGGATATATTTAACTCATCCGACATGGTTGTGATTAACTTGGATGTGACCAAACTACTTACTACTTAACATAAATAGGGGTTGTGTGATTGATGTCAATGGGACTTTAGCATCAATGTGAATACCATCGAAAGAAATTTTCTAAATTCCCATTGGGATTGATGTTGATGGGGCAATTCTCAATGCGACATATGTTGATGTGATCAATGTAATTGCGCCATCATTCATGAAACCCTCAATTAGAAATTATTGCTTCATCTTCTAGTGATCCTTTCATTGAATTTCCTTCATCAATCTCTATTTCATCAACTTTTACTTAGCCTTGTTTGATCCCTTTGAACCAATTCTTCTACCTTGGGTAAAAGTCAATTTTCTAGAGTTGATTCAACAAAGTTTATTGAATCAATTTTCTTAAGTTGATTCAACAAAGTTGATTGACATTGAGCATACTTCCTTGAAGAGTTGTCAATCATGGCACTAGGTCCACATATAACACCTAGGCCCACACATCCAAATTAGGTCCACTTATCTTCAATCGTGGAAAAGTGCTAGTTTTTGAGGTAAGATTTTTTGCCAACATTGTCAGGGACAACTTAAAAATCGTTGCATAGTAGTTTGAGCATGTTGTTGGGTCATCTCCTTGGTATAAATGACAGATTTCTTGAAATAGCATTTCGTGAATTCCAACAACGTTAACTTTTTTTGGCATTGTTGTTGGGGACATCTTGAAACTGTTAGGTCAAAGTGCTATCTCTTTGGAAAAAACGATAGATTTCATAAGAAGGTTAACGCAATTTTTTTTTGTACTTTGGTGAGACTATTGTTGAGTACTAACTTGACAAGTCTTATTTGGCAACTCCACTAAAGAAAAATGCAACAAAGAAGTACATTTCCAAATAGATCCCTCAACTGTTAATCACATTGTCAAGTGTGGGGGTGAGCACATCTTTCATTCAAGAAGAAAATCTCATTCTGGCAAATCCACACTTTTTTTGGCATCAATAAAAACGTAATATGGACTTTCTTAGGCTTCAATCATGTCTTGTTTGGTTTGAGCCATTGGATTTCTTGGGTATACCGGGATATCCAAATTAGTTTGATAACGATGATTGGAAGGAATCCATCTCAAAAATTTTTGAATATGAGAGTAAAGTTGCAGTTCATATTATGTTATTCAAGGGATTTCTTACAATATTGGATGTAGTGCACAAGGATGTTAAAATGAGGTCGTTCTTAATGTCTCTTGATCTGCACAATAATGAAGATGTGATGGATTGGTATGATGAACTTCCTGATAAAGGGATACCTTCACTTGTACATTTAGTCAAGACATTTGGCAAAGAATGAGATTCTTTTCTTGATGAAAAACTTATTGAAGCCATGATTACCCCTCCCCAAGAAGAGCATGTCAAAGAGGAAGCCATTGAAGGTGAAGATAGTGACAAAGATCAAGCCCTAGAAATCTCTCATGAAGAAGCGATTATTGAAGAGTCTTTTGTTTAAGATTTTATTGAGGAAGTTAAAGACAACAACATCTTGAGTCCTATAATTCAAGAAGGAAGTACTATTGAAAATAAAGATGAAGGTGCTCTAGAAGTGAAGTTCATAATGCCCCCGATGAAGGCTTAGAGAAATACTTTAAAGAAAAAACATATGAAGATCAACAAGACCTAACTAGAGAAAATGGTAGGATTTCAATGTGTGACAAAGAAAATGATGATTATTGGATCTTTCTTGACTCTCCCATTTATGATTCTTCGAGGATCAAGAGTATTTTTCTTGAGCATTTGGGGCACTCATGTTCATGGGTAGACGTATTTGATTTTTTCTTGCCATACAAAAGTGAAGAGGATTTCAGTTTCGATAAGGCAAAGCGGTTTTTATGTAGATTCAGAACATAACAAAGAGACTCTTGAAAATCCATCCTCTATTAAATTAAAGAATCATGAATACATAGCAGACGCATCTCTTTGTTATCTTAACCACGATGATAGTTATAGGGATCTCTTTATTATTTATGATCATTGTCGTGGATGTGATTTTGTACATTTTTATGATGAGCATGATATGGGTATGGGTTCTTAGAAATTTCTAGCAGACCCCACTTATGAATATCCTTCTAATGAGGTAAATCAAAATTTTGAAGACCAATATTTCTCAAGATGTCGTCCAGTCATTATTTCTTACCATTGATAATAGTAAAGGGATAACATACAAGGATATCTATGGCTAATGTTGAGTTGTTAAGTTCACATTCTCATACAATTGATTTCTTCCAACATTCTCAAACATGCTTCTCTCGGACTAATGCAGATTTTGGACAATAAGGAACTCCTAGTAAGTTTTGGATAATGAAATTTAATGAGGTCAAATCCCTATCAAGTATGGGTACAATTATTGTATTAACTTCACCATCTGGTCATGCTTCACCATGGGACTAATAATAAGGTTAAGTATGAGGCTCCTTTAAATGGATTCGAGTTAGCTAAATATTATGATATTAAATTGTTAAAAGTTATTGGAGAATCTGACCTTATTATGATGCAAGTAAAAGAAAAGTTCTCCTACAAAAATGAAAGTTTGAAAAGGTACTGGGATGCAATCCACCTAGCCATAGAATATTCCATTGCTATATATTTAAAAGTGGTCCCAATAGCATATAACCAATAGGAATATGCATTAGTAATTTCCTCTTCCAACTTGTCTCTATGTGCATTCCTTGTAAAATAAGGGAATATGAAAATCGTATTCAAACCATCTGTGTTGATTATATGGGATATTGGCAGGTGTTTGAAGACAACGAGCATATTTACATGTTTATGAACAACAAGGGAGAATTTTTTCAACCCCATTGTGTAGATCTCCTTATTGTTTTTGAAAGGCATTTGGGGCATCAAATAGATTTTGGAGAGTAGGTATATGATCAAGGAGATTTGTAATTGAGTATAGCACAAGCATGGATATAAATTTATTGTGAGAAAATAAATTCTCTACCACTACAGTTTGTAGGACTATGGGATAGTGATCTTCTATTTCATTGTTAAATTTACAAGTCTCGGATTTGGTTATTAATCCCAAATAATTAACTAGAAATTATTAATTAAAACACATTGAGATTTAACAATTACACATTGGAAATAATCATCGGAAATCATCACACCAGTTGAAACATTAATATTTACCCCAGAAAACCCAATCCCTACGAAAAACCAACAACATATTTGTCTTATATTGCAGATTTGTTAAACAACATAAACTTACAACTCTAGGATTTTGAATATGACACATCAAATCTGGGTCAATATAATCTCAACTAGTTTCAAACCTCCTAGACTTGGAATATTGACTCACCCACGCTGTAAATATTCCCAAACCCTCAACAATGTAGACAAAATATGGCTTGAGTGTCTCCCTTACTCCAAGGCCCCTGAGAGAATCCCTCTCTTAGGTCTGATCACTCACTGATATCATCTTGAGAGAATCCCTATCCCCAACACTTCTAAGAGAATCTCTCTTTTAGATATGATTACTCACTATCAATGATCTCACACACACTCACAATGACATGATTTCTCCTCCTCTCACTTAGGCTAACTTTTATAACATTACGATATGAAAATACCATGGGCCAATACCATGGACCCAAATATTTACATAAAGCAACAAAATTACATTCACTTTAATAACGAAACTCCTAAGTATGATATTCTCTTGGATGACTCTTGCATGTCAAACACTTGGACTATGCAGAAGTACCTATTTGATGCTACAAATATCAACATTCATTGCAGCTACATTTCGATGAAGGTAATGACATCTATTTAGTTCATCATTGACATGGTTTTCTCTTGGATTATAACCAAAGATAAAGGAAGAAGTCCTACAATGAATGATATACTAAGTTAGCTTCACTAGGGTTATAATTTCATTTAACTTATCTCTCTCATCGTGCTTAGAGTAGGTAGGTAGGTTGCATAATGTGTTACATTAGCATTATTATTTCATATTTTACTCATGCATTGCACTTGTTATTTATTGCATTTCATTTAGGATATAAGTATTTACCTTCGATGTGTTTGATAAAATTTTCATTTGAAGTGTGTGTAGGTATACAGGTCCCAGAATATTAAGAGGTTCTCATGAATTCTCAAAAGAAGTGTATCTCCCATAGTTGGTGCCAACTGTTAGCCTATATATACTATGCAGTGTGCCATGCCAATTGCCACAAAGGAGGGGCCCTTTTCTCTATGTAAAGGCAAAGTTTGGGCTTGATTTATGTAGTGTTGGTCTGGAAAGGCTCAAGACCCATGGTCTGCTCATGGCATGTCCTCTTGGTTTTCTTTTTAGGAAGTGTTGAATTAGTGTAATTGTTGACTACCCCTTTGATGGGTTTGTTGGAATATTGGTCAATACTAAGAGGGGGGGTGAATCAGTATTGTCAACTTTTTTACCATTTTAACCACTTATTAAAATTTAATCAAAACATATAATAAAAAAGATACACAAAACACATATTTTTATCGTGAAACCCCAATTGGGTAAACCACCAATACTTCCTATTACTGTAAAATTGTTATCTACAAATAGTTTTTTTTGCTTCTATAGAAAAGTATGGTATTACACCCTATTTACCAGCAACTACTAGCAAGAGGCTACAACCCCCTGTTTTTTCAGCTACAACTTACATGATGCTATTACACCCTATTTACCAGCTTCTTCCTGGAAGAAGGCCACAACCTTGTTAGCTGGAATATTTCACCTCCTGCGGACAACAAGGTGTTCCATTGGTATGAATGGTTCAGATCCAAAACAAATAGAGGATAGAGGTTGAAGACTCTCCCTAGACGCTATAGATATCTGGAATACAAGGCTTTGATAGTCCACCTGTGTACCTGCAATCAAGCTCAACACGAAACATATCAAAGCAACTAGAATATGATCTATTAATCTATGCTAGTGACTAAGGAATCTAGAAACATATATATGCGAAATCACAACAACAACATCATATGTGGGACAAAAATCAACTTGCATTAGAAATATGAAGAAGTTTACAACCAAGCCTCAGTGTTGACATGCATCTCCATGAAACCAACTCTTCATCCCCAAAAGCTCCGACTCTAGCTCTCTATGCTCTCTCCAAATGATCTTGGGCCAAGAATCAATCCAACAGCATAACAATACCTTCAATGTTCTCCCCTCAACCATGGATATGAGCTCATATTTATAGGGATTTAATGGATAGAGATGGTTGAGAAATTAGTGGGTGAGGTGGCCTCTAAGATCCTAGGATGAGGGATCTAGAGCTCAACTAACCCACAACAATAGGGATAAGGGATATCTCGATGATTATCATCTAGAAGCATCGAGAAGCTTCTCTTTTTTCCTTTTTACCCAGGGTACCGTGCTTCACCTTCTATGACAGAGCGGTTCTGGTAATAACCACCTATGGACCAAGGGAAATGGGCCGTGGCACCACTTGTGGACAACTGATGAAAAGTGGTACGAGCAGGGGTACCACTCCTAGAAAAACGGGCACGCGGAGTGTTGGGAATTTGTATGACAGATTGATAAAAACCATTTAGTTTCTACTCTAGAAGCTGGGATTCATGGCAAGTAGGTATGTCAAATGTCTTATCACATGATGGTGATAGGATTTTGGTATAACAGGATGCCCCCCAAAGCATGAGTCTTAGAGTGATACGATAAACGAGAGCTTTGAGAACAAGTCGTCGCCAGGAGATGAAAATGTTGGCTCGATCAAAGTATGCAATCAGGTAGGCATCTGTAGTACATCAGTATGTTGAATCATAGACACAAGTAACCAAACTCATAGCTGCAAACCAATACAAGGCAGATCCATGAGTGGAATAAACAAGCATGGCTACTAGAATACAGCGTAGATCCATGTGATAGAGGACTCAAACTTGGACATAGCTACTAGACATACAGCGTAGATCTATGTCATACAGATGCAAATTTGAGCATAGCCATGACCATACAAATGTGGATCCATGCTAGATATATAAAACTCCATCGCAACCTGGGGGAAAAGCAATGAGCGCTTTTAAACAAATGTACAGGGTCTTCGTCTCGTCTTCCATAAAGTACGATTCTATTCATGTGATTACAATGATTTGAAGTCAAACATGGTAGAAACCACTTGATTACTGGCCAATGATGTGAACCATGAACAAGTGCGAGGGTTATCACCATTAATTTCAATGATTCCCAAGGCACCCTAGTACAATCTACTGAGTGTGAATAGATGTCCTGATGTCGAACACCCAGTCGATTCTATCGATCAAAGGTCAATGATGTGAACCTACGTCGAGAGCGAGATAATATGTCATTAAGGCATACAAATCTCAAGGTACTAAATATTGTTTCTAAGATGATTTCCTGGATGATGAGCTGATGTCGACGGGAATAGTCTCGTCGAAGGAGGGCCATGATGAGTCTGACATCGACGACACGAAACTCAAAACATAGTTCTGGAATGATGTGAATGTAGTAACCATATGACTATCTCAAATATACTGACACAAAGGCTGTGTAGACTGCAGAGGTAAGACTTATTCAGATCCCTTTTTGAACATCGAGCGGCATGACAAAATGACTTGGCAGCATGACTAGATAGGACAGATACACAATGCGATAGTGGACGATGCATTCTTTTGAAAGACTCAAAGGATTGGCATGACTCATGAACATGGATCATCATGGAAATCAGCTGAATACCCAATTGATTGACATGATTGTGTAGACAAGTGCCATGTTCAAAGGTAATGACAAACAATTGCCATTATTTACAAAATGATTCCCTTCCCATTTTCCTCATCATGATCAATGAGTGCCTCTTTTCGGTTTTATGAGTTTAAAGAGGGTAACAAACACTCGATATAGCTTGTTAGAATACAAGTCCAGTCTCTTATGTTTTACGAACCTGAGAGAGGAGGGGTTTGTTCCCAAACCGGGTCTCTCAATGTTTACTTTAACAAGTCCACTGAAAGAAAACTCGGTATCGTTCATGTTTAGAGAATCTGAATGAATACAAAAGAAAACTCCATGGGGGTCCTTTTTCATATGATTTAGTCTCTAAGGCCTGAAAAAGTGTAAAATCATACCTTAGAGAACTCTTTCAATCATGATTGACTGGAGTGTTGCTTTCTCGTAAATAGTCCTATCCGATCCGAGAAAGAGATAACCTATCATCAGACGGAGGACTCTTCAAATACTTTAACGAGCGTGAAGAATACAAGATTGCTCGATGATCTTTTCATATTTAGGGAGCCTAAAAAGATTTTAAAGAGAACTCCATTAACCTTTTTCATGTTTGAATCCAGAGCACAAAAAAGTAATAAACTAAGCTCAAACCACTTTTCATGTTTTAACTAGAGCACGAAAAATGAAAAGTAAGCTCAACACCATCTTACTATTTTTAATGAGCTCGAAGATCAGTTGAAAGAATGCTCAGGGATTGGTTTCATTTTTACGCAAGCTTGAAACCAATGGGTAAAATATGCTTCAAAAATTCCATTAACATGATATACAGAGGTTGGAATCTTGCCCCCAGCATGATTGCTAGTGAAGCTTACCCCTAGCATGGTTGCTAGCGGCTCGACATGCCCCCAAGATTCGTTTCCTTTGACGATTCTTCTTCCATACGCAACCTAAAAACCTAGAACTACTAATGTGAAAATGTTCACCAGGGAGGTAGGTAGAACGAGAATCAGGTAGGTGAAAAGAAGGTTAAAGTTTTAACACTAAAGTGAAGACTCGACTCAAGGGAAGGGGATCTGTTTCATTTTTACACAAGCTTGAAATAGAAGGAAACTATGCTTGGAATATGGTTTCATTTTTATGCAAGCTTGAAACCAAAAGGTAAGCTATGCTTAAAGAAACCTACTTCATTTTTTAACGAGCTTGAAATAGAAAATGAACTATGCTCAGAAATGATTTCATTTTTATTCAAGCTTGAAACCAAAAGGTAAACTATGCTTGAGGAGATCCATTTCATTTTTTAACGAGCTTGACATAGAATGGGAACTTTGCTTAGAAAAAACTGACATGATGGTCACAACCTAACATGATGGTCAGGTGCTATTTCATTTTTTAACAAGCTTGACATAGAATGGGAACTTTGCTCAGAACATGGTTTCATTTTTATGCAAGCTTGAAACCAAAAGCGTAAACTATGGTTAAGGAGTGGTTTTATTTTTTAACGAGCTTGAAACCACAAGGTAAACTATGCTCTAAACTCGGTTTCATTTTTATGCAAGATTGAAA
>LPNX010719376.1:0-12130 GCA_001517045.1 Pseudotsuga menziesii | reverse complement strand
GTGTGTGCGTGCGTGCGTGTGTGTGTGTGTGTGTGTGTGTGTGTGTGAGAGAGAGAGAGAGAGAGAGAGAGAGAGAGAAAGAGAGAGAGAGAGAGAGAGATTTGGGTAAGAGATAGGTGGAGAGAGGGATATAGTGAGATTGAGGTAGGGGAAATATAGAGAAAGAGAGAGGGAGAGAGAGGTAAAGCAAGAGAGAAGGAGGGATAAAGAGAGAGGAAGGGTAGTAATGACCTAGGGAGGAAGAGAGAGAGAGAGTTAGAGGTAGATAGAACAAGAGGGGGAAGAGAGAGAGTGAGGGAGGGAGGAAGAAAGAGTTGGAGGTAGAGGAAGGCCTTGAGAGAAGGAGAGAAAGTGGGGAAGGATATAGGGAATATGGAGTGGGAGAGAAAGGGGTGAAGGTATCGGGGATAGAGTAGGAGAGAGTGGTAGAGAGAATGAGATATTGATGGTGGTAGAAATAGTTTGATAGGGAGAGAGAGGGAGAGAAATGGGGGTTAGAAGTAAAGATAGGGCATAGTGGGAGAGATAAGGTTTGTAGAGAAGGTTTAGATATATATGTGGAGAGTGAGATGAAGAGAGTGAGAGGTAGAGAGAAACAAAGAGGGTAAGAGAGATAGAGGAATAAAAGAAGGGGTAGAGAGAGAAAGAGAGAGCGAGGGTGGGACAAAAGGAGGGAGAGAGATTATGAGGGAGAGGAATATTTAGGGTGAGGATGATGAATTAAAGGGAAAGAGAAAAGGGAATATGGAGATAAAGAGAGAGGAAGGGAGCAAGTGAGAGAGATGAGGGGGTAGGAGAGAGAGTAAGAAGCAGAAAAACTTAGAGAGAGAGAGGTAGAGAGTGATAGGGAGAGCGAATGAGGGGGTGTAGAGAGAGATGGAGAAGGAGACATGGGAATATTGAGGGAAAGAGAGAGGGAGAAAGAGTGATAGAGAGAGGGAGGGGGAGAGAATCCCTAACATGGATACATAATTCCAAGGATAACCTTGCAAAGTCATGTGTCATTCTTCAAAAAATTATTTGTGTTTCTAGATTCCTTAATGGTTTCTTTAGGGTCAAAGGCATGATCTTGTTCCTTGGAATGTCCTTCCCAAGGCCCTAGGACACCTACATACTGCTCAAAAACTACATAATGGCATCGACATCCTAAACCATAGGCCAATTATAACCTTAGTAGCATATGTGTGATTAGTGGAGGAAACCTTATTAGACCTGGATGAATAGAATATTCATTTAGGGCCTAAGATTTAGGTCTCTTACATTGACAATGTCTAAGGCCTCAAGGCCACAAAATATAGATCCATAATGTTGTGGATACCCATATCAATTCATGCATGGTGATTCAAGGCATTGTTCACAACTCTAAATGTCTCAATTATTTATTTAGGGTTAAAGGCATGGATTTATTCCTTGGAGCACCATTATCAAGGCTGTAAGACATGTACATACTACTTAGAACCACCTAATGGCACTGAAATCCTTAGCCATAATCAAGAGGCCATGTTTGGTCAATGGAGTCAACCTTATTATTAGTGTATCTCTATAAGATTACTTTTGGGCCATAGGTTCAAGTATCCTCCCATGAACATGTCAAAGGCCCTATGTCCCCAAGACTTAGGCACATAGCAGCATGGATCCCCTTGTGAAGTCATGCATGGTACTTTGAGGAATTGTCAATGTCTTTGGAAGACTCAATGGTTTCTTTAGGTCCAAGAGCATGGCCTTCTTCATCAAAAAATCATTCCCAAGTCTTTACATGTACATATTTCACAAAACTACCTATTGGTACTGACATCCTAAATCATAGGCCAATGATAACAATAGGATTCCATGTGTTGGTGGTGGAGGAATCTTTTTAGCCTTAAATGGCTAGAATATTCATTTAGGGTCAGGGCCTAATATTCAACTCTCCTCCACTCACCATGTCCAAGACCATAAGTCCCCAACTCTTGTACATAGTGCCATGGATATGCTTGTTGTTGGAGGAGCTAGTCGGTGAGCCAACTAGTCAAATAGCCAACTAATTAGAGATTAGGTCGGCCACATAAAGTCGTGTCGGTTGACCAAACCGACATGTAGTTATTTGTAACTGTTTGTAATAATATATATTAGGCTGTTGATCCAGATGAGAACTTGGTTCAGTTTTGTGTATGTATGGACCCTCATGTTATAATATAATATGTTACTTCCTTATCTATATTATTTTCTCTTGTGTCTATTATGTCTATATGCTTCTATGTGTATTATTGGTAACCCTCTATGATCTGTGAGATTACAACATTGGTTCTATTGTCAGTAGTACATATATGAACATAATGACCATAAGAAGATGATATCAGAACAGGAGATTAAGAACTGGTGGGAGCGTAAGATAGAAAATTATTTGCAGCACTACACAAGGAGAAATAGGTTGACCATTGCTCAGGTGAAGGAGAAATTCTTCACTGAAACACATGAGAAGTTTGTAGAATCGGTGCCTCAGCTTTTGAAAAAACTTTTGGATGAAAAAGCCGGAAGCAACTAAGGACCAAGAGCTATTGGAGAAACTAATCCGAGGGGGGTGAACAAACTTTTCGGAGTGGTTTGAAAAGATCACAGACGAATTCTGCGAGGAACAAGCCATGGAAGAAAGAACTTCGGTCGAAAGCGTTCAGAAAAGGTTTTATACAGACCTCAACGACCAGTTCCTTTGCTCCTTACCGACCCTTTTGTTCAAATTCCTAATAGAAACGGGAGTGGGCCATATCGTAGAACCTCGTCCGTCACTACATGAACCACCACCAAATTCTAACTGGGTGGAGAAACAGAAGAGGTGGGAAAAATTCATTACCGAAAGGGAGTGGGAGTACTTCCTAAGCAAATAAACAGAACTCTCAGAGATTTCTAAAGCATCGGGTAGGCTATGGGGGGGTAGCTGGGAATATGTCAAGGTAAAGTAAAAAGGATTCTAGTTGACTGAATAAAATACCATCACCAGTAATGAAAAGTCAACCTAAAAAAGAAATCGAACGAACAGTGACACACAAAGGTATGACGGATTTACAGAGAGTAGAAAGAGAGAGCGGTTGAAAAGAAGGGAAGAAAGAAGAGAACATGCTATAGAGCTGCAAAGAGGGATGACTACTAGGGTGACAGACCAAGAAGGAGATCCACTAGATTCGGGTCATGACCGACAAGAAGAAGGTGTAGATGAAGAAGCATCACCCATGGAAGAAGACTTATGGATAGAGCAGCGAGAAGCTCTCCAACTAGAAATTCCCTAGGAGGTAAGACCTTTGTCTCCAATGAATCCGAGTATTAGAATACAGACCATTGTCGAAGAAGACCTACGATTAAGAGCTGGTGAGTTTGGTATATGGAGCCGACTAGACGAAACGGTAAACGATGATAATCATCTAGTGATCCGTCGACCGGAGGAAGGAAATTGGGTAACATTTCAAGCGTACCCCTCCAACCGAAGTATCCACTTTATTTACCCGACACATGAAGGAGCACCCCCTGCCAAACACAGCTTTGCAAAATACGGAACAACTAGACCTATAAACAAACCAGTGCAGTTGGACATCGACGGGAGAAGTCGACACGAACCGATTGCTTATCAGAGAAGAAACAACAAATAAAACGACCAACGGGAACAAAAGTTCCGTCGACAATAGCTCTGCATAGCAAGACAAACAAAACATCCCACTACCCCCACCACCGCCACCTCCTGAAGGAGACATCGACAGCGATATCGGTATGGGTCACAGATCAGCACATATCCCTCTATACGAGGGTGACGAAGATCCTAGATGACATTGGTTCGTCTGTGAGTCAATATGGGAGGTAAATCAAGTTACGGTCGAAGAATGAAAGATGACACAGTTCGTCAGTGCCTTGAGGAAAAGAGCACTAACTCGGTACATGACCTATATCGAGAGAACTCCCTGAGCATCCAAAGTAGACAATATTAAAGCACAATTCTTGTCTTTCTTTAAAACTCTAGACGCAAAACATCTGGCAGCCAAAAAGCTGAAAACAACATCTCAGAAGCCAGCAGAGTCTGTCTAGGATATGACAAACGATGGAAAAACCTCCTCAGCCAACTAGACTATGTAATTGACGAACAACTACTAATTCAGTGGTTTCTTCCAGGTCTATCACAGAAAATCCGGTGGCACATAAGCTTGGAGACATTTAAAACATATGAAGACACACTTACCAAAGCTCTGCAAGTAGAGATGGACGAATATTTCCCAGCATATCCCGTTAATACTAGATTGGAAGAACAGCTAGAAATCATTCAGAAATCGTTGAAAGAGCTAAACCTCAAGAATCAGGATGTCTAGTGCACAAAACGCTCCATGGCTAGACACACTAAAGATAACTATCGACAAGACATAATTTGACAGGACATTCGGCTTGTTCAGACGAAATGCTTCTGTGACATTTGCCAAGAACATGGAGAACATACAATGAAAGATTGCCCATACAACATGAAAAATGGAAAATCATCTTGGTGTGCAATCTGTGAGGTAAAAATCCATGCAACAGTCGACTATCACCTAAATTTAAAGAACCGATAAAATTACCAAGCAGTCTACCAAACAAACTCAGTCGCGCAGAATAATGATAACACCTAGAGAAACAATGATCAAAATGAACCAAATAATCAAAGATACGAAGGCCATCGGTATGAGCACTGGTTCAACAACCGTCATGGGGGATATGGAGGTCGAGGATGATTTTGTAGAAATCGCGACAATCGACCACGATGGCCCATCCAATGTTTTACATGCTACAAAGAGGCCATCGATATGCAGACTATCCATACAAGGATAGAACTGATCTAAAGTTTTGTACTAGTTGTGGTGTAGGCAATCACTCATTAGAGGATTGTCCCACCATGCTCAACAAAATTAATAAAAAGAAAAACATTAATGTCTTGTCGTGTGTTCAAAAACATGATGTAATGAATACAAAGAACCTGCACATAGTAACTTGACAAGGGACACAAATTGGAAATGATAATCCACGTATAAGTAAAATCAAAGAAAACAATGATTATCCTAACCCGGCTAAACAAAAACAATTATATAACGACCATAACTGTCAGAAAAACCTATAAAAATACAAAAATCCCAAAAACAACAAACAGATCCAACATCTGTAAACCAAAATGACAGGAAATTTCGAAATATTTACTAGACTGCACTTCGACAACCGACACCACCCCCATCGACATACGGTCATCGACCACCTGCATGATTGACATCGACCAACGACTCCAAAGGTCAAATCATGCCTTCATGACTACGATCAGAAGGAGCACCAAAATCAAATCGCATTTAACGCAAACTTGATAGACCGTCCTGGACCATCATTTCTACCATTAATACATCCATCAACAAAATCGTCACCCGCTCCACCTATAAATACCGCGCCAGAAAAAGATCATTTACCGTGTTCTGAAGAAATAGAGCAACCAAGTATTCAGAAATTTGAGACCAGAAACCCTGTAAGTTAATCCAACCAAGAGACCGACAAGATGGCCCCGAAGCAAACCAGAGCTATAGCTGCAAAAACAAAAGAACTACAATCCACCGAAACCCCACTCATGCGAAGATTAAGAAACACCAAAAATGCCAAGGTACAGGAAACTTCATGGGAAAAAACCTGGGCAAAAATCAAAGAATTGGCCTATGTGGACAAGAAAATGACACAAGAAGTAGAGAAGATAAGCCACAATACCATTGTGAGTTACATGAACACACCTTTCATGGCGAGTTTTGGAGGAACAAAATAAACAGCTGTAAAATTTATCATCAGTCGGTATCACAATGGCAAATTCTACTTCGACAGACCAGTAGAAATTTCCGCCGAAGTCATATACAAGCTTATCGGTCTCTCAAACCAGGGCGACCCTATTCCTATTGGCATAAAAGAAGGATTGGTAGAACGACTAACAGGAACACCAATAGGGAAGAACTCGAAAGGGCTAATGATCAGTCAAATACAAGCCCGGACACCACAAATCGTGGCCAAAATCATAGCGACAAGACTTACACCTATAGGTCGAGTGAGTGATATGAAGCTAGACATGCTGGAAGCAGTCAATACAATAGCAGGCACAGGAAATATTCATCGTTGGGCTCAGTATGTCGTCGACATGCTCAAGACCATATGTGAGAAATGCCAAGAGTCGGCTGGAATTATCAGGTTCCCATCACTGATAATTTGGATAGCCGTGTACCACTTATGTCCGGTCGGAGATAAGTAGTTCCAAGAACCTGGAAAATATCACATGGGGAGGTTTCAAACATTTTCATAGAATGGAACACTGAAATAACTGACAAATGACAAAGTAATGTTGGAAAATTGGTCCCATACTCTAAAGGTCCAGACAACTAGATGGAGGGTGCCTCACAAAGTCATAAGAAGTCTACAAAAAACTGCACATATTCAACTCGAACTCGACCACACTGCAGTCTAGTACATGCAGGGGAAAAAGCAAAAGCAAAACCTCTTGACTATTATCCAACAGTTGAGGAGATTTTCCAAGAACTATCTCGACAATCCAATACCAAGCTATCGATACAAGCAAAGGCTAAAGAAATAAATCAACCAATTTAAGAACCATTAACCGACCAAGAAAAAGAGGAGGATTATGAACTCTTCTTATATATATTAGTACCTTCATGTCGGAAGATATTTCGGCAGAGGACACCAGCAGACTTCAACTAAAAACTGTGCCACAACCTATCCAAATGGGAAGCACACCGACTAAACATTAGGTGGCTATACCAACGGAAAAAAATATCATCCTGGCTCACCGACAGGAGGAAGGAGAAGAGCATATAGAAGAAGATATTGAATCAAATAATCCATAATATGCTATGACAAAAGAAAACTTAAAGAAAATAGCAAAGGAAATAACAACCTCAAGGAAAAGGAAGGAAAATCAGGAAAATCAGGAAAAAGGGAAGGGGAAGTGTAATCTTATCCTATATGAATTAGAAAACGAAGAATAACTATTGGCTACTGCTGTCGACATCATAGAAGATGCAGCAGCAAATAAAATTTTGGTCGAAACACAATTCAAGCGGTTTGTCGACGCAGGAGCAAAGCAAGGAAGACCAAAAAAGGTAAAAATTGCAACCACTTCAGTCGATGAGAACATTATTGATCTAGTCTATACACCCCCACCCCCATCCCCAACCCATATCACACAAGAATATACCCCATAGCTACCCACCATTAGCCCTGTCGACATCTACAAGAAAGCTATGCCGGAGACACTAAAAGAACGATTTGAACATGATGGTGATTTCCAGACATTCATTGAAAAACTACCTGAACTACTCACCTATGTTCAGAAAATTACCACCAAATGTCCACTAATTGAATCTAACTGAACTACTCACCTCTATTCAGAAAATTACCACCAAATGTCCACTAATTGAATCTAATTCACCACGCCAGATCCTCTCTCAGTAAATTGGCCAAATACCCCAGAAACCAAGATCTGTGGGAACTATCAAGTCCATATTCTTAAGGAATCCCAACAAGACATCTCAAATTGTCGCAAGCCACACTTCATCATTTACCCCATCAATTGTCTCAAATCCCTTACCAGCCAATGAACCAGTAAGAGATGCGGAAGAAGATAACCAGGAAGATATTTTAGCAATCAACCAGGTGATCGACAACCTATTCTTTGATGACCCAACCAATTCACCATCAGAAGTTGAAGATCCACTGTTGACTGACAATGTTCCCACTACACCAATTACACTAGACCATTCACCATCTCCACCACCACCTCCCAACCCAAAACCTTTGCCAAACCCTGAACCACCTATTTCAACTCCCCCAGATACACACCGAGTTGCAAGTTCCACCCAAGAAACTCAACCAAAAATTCCACTGACCAATGAAGATCAGCAGCTAGAAAAACATCCACGGGGAAATCAACCACTTACAGAAACACAGGAAGAACGACGGACAAACCAGCATAGACACAAAAGAAAAATAAAATACAAAAAGAAGAAAGAACACCACAAAGAACAAAAGCCGACAGTGATCCACCTCAGCCAACTTGGATCGACTACTAAAGCCGACACAACAAAACTAAGAGATGGAGAGTTAGGTCAACTCCTAGAAACTCTCGCCACAGAAGCAACAACAAGAAGCTAGACTAGACAAGAGAAGCTCAACAGCACTAAGAAAGAGCAAATTGAATTTCTGACAAAATGCAAAACTTTAATCCAAACAGTAATACTAGGACCAATAGAGCCCGACACCAACAAACCACTGGAAAAAGAATATCAGCTATTTGAAAGTGTGGTGTCGACCCTACAAATGCACCTACAAAATACAAAGGAAGATCAAAAAGAGGAAACATCTAGACTACTAAGGCAGCAGTATATAACATTATCATAAGCTCACAAAGTACTACAGGACCACTTGGAAGAGTCTATCATCACAACTGAAGTACTCCACAATTGGCCTACCTACTACAGACAAGTATTTCAGCAGACCTGCTAGACTCGTGAGCAAATTCAAGTGCTATAAAAGAGGCGAGGCATTGAAGAAACAATGAAAAGTAAAATACAAGAACAGATTGTATTGGAAAGCGCCAAACTACAGAAACTGGAGAAACAATCACACCAATGGGTGCAGCAAGCACTACCGAGCCTCGACAAACTGGATACAATCTGCCCGCAGATGAAGAGACTACTCGATGCAGTGGAAGAAAAATCTCAATTCATGGGACCCGACATGGAAAGCATCACCTATCTTTCCATCCATGATAAAATTTCGACTATGTCAAGTATCACAACCTTGACTATCGACATCCAGAAAGTACTACAGAATTGGACAGAGTTCCAATACCAACTAGCCAGTACAGCAGAAGCCATTGTGGAAGTATGCGTGTAGAAACGACCAACCATCTGACTACACAATCCATGAAGACAAACCATAATAGAAATAACCACCTCATACAATGCAATGTTGAGTCCCTCCCCTGTTTCTTCGGGACGAAGAAAGATTTTGTTCTTGAGGGAGATGTTGGAGGAGCTAGTCGGTGAGCCGACTAGTCGAATAGCCGACTAATTAGAGATTAGGTTGGCCACATAAATTCATGTCGGTTGACCAAACCGATAGGTAGTTATTTGTAACTGTTTGTAATCATATATATTAGGCTGTTGAGCGAGATGAGAACTTGGTTCAGTTTTGTGTATGTATGGACCCTCATGTTATAAGATAATATGTTACTTCCTTATCTATATTCTTGTCTCTTGTGTCTGTTATGTCTATATGCTTCTATGTGTATTATTGTTAACCCTCTGTGATATGTGAGATTATAACACTTGTGAATTCATGCGGTGTGCCTTGAGCCATTATTCATGAATTTATATGCCTCAATGGTTTCTTTAGGGACAAAGGCACGATATTCTTCCTTGGATCATAATTTTTAAGGTCTTGATCCACCTATCGACTACTTAAAACCACATAATGGAAACAACATCCTTAATCATAGGCTAATGATGCCCGGAAGAGGCCATGTCTGGTTGGTGGAGGAAACCTTCTTAGCCTTGGATGGCTGAAACATTCCATTGGGTCCTATGCTTTAGGTTTCCTCCACTAACCATGTATAAGGTCCCTAGGATACAAAACCTAGATATAGAGTGTCTTTGATACCCCTACAAAGTCATGTGTGGTGTTTTGGGTCATCTTTCATGGATTTCAATGTTTCTGTGATTTCTTCAAGGAAAAACGCATGGTATTGTTCCATAGAGAATCATTCCCAAGTCCTTAAAACATGTAAATACTACTCAAAACCACCTAATGATACCAACATCCTCAATTATAAGTCAATGATACTAGCATGAGGCCATGTATGCTTAGTCGAGGAAACCTTCTTAGCCCTAAATGGCTAGAAGATTCTTTAGGGCCTAAAGTTTAATTCTCCTCCCTGACCATGTCTAAGGCCCCAATTCCCCAATACATGGATACATAGCACCAAGGATACCTATTCCAAATCATGTGTAGTGATTTAAGGCGTTGTTAATGGTTCTACATTCCTTAATAGTTTTTGTAGGTCCAAAGGAAAGGTGTTCTTCCACCAAACATCGTTCCTAAGGCCCTAAGACATGTAATTATTGCTCAAAACAACATAATGGAACTAGCATACTCAATCATAGGTCAATGATACCCTTATGAGGCCATCTTTGGTTGGTGGAGGAAACCTTCTTAGCCATGGATGCCTAAAAGCATCGTTTATGTCCTGAGGTTAAGTTATCCTCTATTGGCCATGTCAAAGGCCCTATAAACATAGTCATGAAAACTATATATCATTTAAAAAACCTTATTAGACCAGCCAAATATCAATGAACACACATATCGTCATTAAAGGGACTATGTAGAGGTTTGACTTATCGATCATAAACTAAACACATATTCTATATTTGTTTTAAAAATAAGAAACAAATTTTGTGTAAACTTAAATAATGATGATTTTATCATGTATATCTCTTCAATACCTTTCCAATGAGCTAAAGAACTCCAAAAACTGATGCATAGATAGGAAGTTATGGCCAAAATAATAAAACACTTTTTTTTAATTAAAAAGAGTGTGCATGTTTTTAGAGTGCGTGTGTGCTTATAAAGCATGTACACATTCTTCTGCATGCCTAATTGGAAAAATATGTGGCAATATGCATGTTGTTTCAGAAGGCATTGAACCTATAGAAAAGGAACATGTGCACATTCTTTTGAATGTGCACACATTTGTTTGTGAGCGCGTTCATGAAAACCCCATTATCGCTTTTGAGGCCACCAACTTCATGCACCCACCTTTTTGTTAATTAATCTCTACAACCATCTTATTTGAATAAGGCCCATTAGATAGTAGGGGATTACTATTTAATGCAAACATGTCCTCTTTATTAAATAAGGCCCATTGGGTGGTTGGTACTCATTAATGATGAGACTGCATGTAGTTAGTGTTTCATATTGAGAATCTATTAAAAGAGGTAGGAGACTGTGAAATGTTTTATCGAGTATAGTTGTATTTAGATCTGTGTCCAATGAAATGTTTCCTCACCTTAAGAGGTAAGTGAACGTTGCTTGATTTCTTCTAATTATAATACAAGGGTATATTTTGCATATTTCATATTATTTGTCTCCTGTATATAGTTTTCTGCATTCATAATCTAAGTATACCTAGTTTGTGTTTTATGTATAAGGGATAAGAAACACTACATGTGCTATTAGATCTCTTTCCTAAGCCAACAAGCCTCTAGATTTTTTAATATTTTTTTCTAGGCTAGAGAAGTGTTTTAGCATCTGCAAATAACCAATAGATATATTGTTCAGATGGTAATCTATAGTTAGGGAAGAATACATACAGAAAATACCAATTGTGTCTCCTAATTGGACACCCTTGAAACCTTTATTGGTGCCCCTTCAAGTACTATTGCATCATAAAACACTTGTATACATAATTGTCTTCCATTTACCCTAGTGTATATAGAATCCATTTAGATGCACCTAAAACCAGTCTTACATGAACATGCGGTCATCATGTTTCTATAGTACATTGAGAACAACACTCAAGGAGATCCCTTTCATGTACCAATAAATTAGGTAGTACAAGTAAGGGTACAATTTATATTCCTTAGTTAGTGCCACATAATATTCAACTAAGTACTATTGTTGGAAATCCTTCAATATATAAGAGATCTATAGCCTTTGACACTCCTTTGTCCTTAAGACCCTAAAAAACATAGCCTATGTAGGTTGTGAGTGAAATTACTAAATCTTTGCATCTAGAAGGAATTTGGTAATTCTTTCTGTTTGTGCCAGAAATTGTTCCTAAGGCTAGGGGAACAAGCCAACACAATCTCAAGAGAAAAACTCAATTCAAACTAGGGTTTAAGGTTTTTGTTTATGTGTTTTTGGTTGTAAGCTTCAAGAACATGCAGGGAATACATTCAGAGTAAAAGCAACAACTAAATCATAGACATAAACTGATAAAGATGCCTAAACATATCACAAAAATCCAACAAAGAGACTATGCTGTGGTTCATACATTAAAAGATAAGCATTACCAGAAAAACACATTAACTAGCAATGAATTTACCAT
>LPNX010719367.1:0-29507 GCA_001517045.1 Pseudotsuga menziesii | reverse complement strand
ACCTATCTTTGTGACAGACCACCATCTCTGTCACAAAGATTGTTGTGAGGTTAGTGTAGTTGGTTTCTTTTCACCCACCTATCTCTGTGACAGACTACCATCTCTGTCACGGAGATTGTTGTGCGGTTAAGTATTGTTCAGATTAGTTCAGTTATTTTATTTATTGTCTAAAGGGGAGTAATCATACAACTCACCTACCCGGTGTATCCTCTGTCCACTTGTCATCTCCCTTTAGGGAATTCAAGCTGGATATGAAAAGCAGGGGAAGTGGGGGCTTAGGTAATTAGACTAACTTTTCTTTTCTTGTACTACAATCTTCAACACATTTATTTCTTGTCCAAGATCAAATACCAGCACCTCCCATAAGGGACATCGCTTGGTGATCTTGTTGATACTTTAAAACTTACTTTGCATCTTAATCATCCAAGTTTAAAATCAACCCTTAAAAATAACCAACAAAACTTCTTAATCTCCTGCTCCTCTACTCGGTTATCACCCTCCGGGGTACTCCGAGATACGACCAGGGGAAAGGGAAGTCGTAGTGTAATAGGCATCCATCTAGCAATTTTTGAGCTGATTAAAAACGGTGACTCGGAAGCTGCAAGGGGTAGCAGGCTGGGGACAGTCTCTAGGCGCATCGACGTCCTCCTTGTGAGCACCGGGCCATTGGGGATTGACCTGTGAGCTAGGGGTGGGCTTTGTTCCCACCTGTTGAGCACAACAACAATCTTTCTTCGGTTTGAGAAGAGCTAGATCGGGGTAGTCACACCACCGATTCCAAAACTAACTACAAGAGGAAAAACTTTTAATAAAATTTACTAAAATAAACCAAGATACATTGTAAAACCGTTCTACAACACTCTCTCCTTTCAGCATACTTGCACTCCAATATTTTACTTCCAGCACTTTACTTTACAGTTACTTTTACTTTCATTTCTGCAATCGTCATGTGGTGAATGCTTAACTGCTTAAAGTATTTCTATTTTCCTTTAATTCACGGCTGGCTTAATAATCTGTACTCAAAGCATTTTTCTGCTATATTGTAAATCTTGTTCATTGTCCACATTGGTGAATCATCTGTGTATTGCTTAATACTTGATTCCTTATTGTTCATAATTGTATTATTCATTTATTTCATTGTTAGATAATTTAATCTGTAGATAATCATTCTTATTCTTTTAAGTTTGTAACTTGTAATATTTTGACTCCATTATCTAGGCACTGGTCTTGTTTCATATAAGGTCTTAGCCTCTTCTTAAGAAAAGATCCCTTTAATTAATCATTAACTAATTAATAAACCTGGAACATAGTTTTCCCATAGGGACTACCCCCCTTGGCTCTGTTGGGATCTTGCCTAAACGAAGGAGTTGCGGACTGTGGTGACAGTGGTCCCCAGCTCTCACTTGCCCCCAAGGACACACATAGCAGGTTGTGACTTTCCTGTGTCATAAAGTGTGTATTAGGCGGCAACACCTGCCAAAACAGCCTCCTAGGGTGCCTGCGTTGCCAAACTGAGCTCACCAAGCTCTCTGGGATGGGGTTACTATGGTACAAACAAGTGGTTACACCCCTATGTTCCATACAACGCCCTAGGAGATCCAACTAAAACATCTCCCTACTCAGACATATCAACCTATGAAGAAAAACTGCATCAGAAAGGCAGAATGAGCCTGATCAGACTTGTAAGTGCCCGAAACTGGAAATAAACTGTCTCATTAGACTCAGAGAGTCCAAATCCATCTAAGGTGTATACTCATACCCCTCATAGTTCTCTATCTGATCATCAATCATATCCAATAAACAATATAACCATCTGTGAATAATCAGACACCAATAATAACTCAGACTATATTCATTTGCTGCAAGTGTTAAAAAGGTTAAGACATGCTCTACAACTCATTCAAGTAACAATCACAACAAGTAGCATTCATTTCACTGGCGGTACATCAATCAATTCATATATAAGGCTTTATTCATATTACTCAGACTTAGACTTTCAGGACTATACTCACTTCATAGCTGTAGTCATTTTGCTAGTGAAGGGTGAAGGATGAAATTGACAAGGCTAAGGCAAATGATGACTTCCTACTCAACATCATGACACTTCGGATATGGAAAGGGAATACCCACTATAACCAATTTCGGACAAACAACAACACAAGGAATGGTAGTGCCTCACAAATGGGTGAGTTGTTTAGAGAGTGCTTATTCAACTTAGGCATCATGACTACAACAAATTTGATCCAAGTTTATTAGGATCATCATTTTATTCCATGGCCTTTTTGGCCTAAAAAGCACAGCTAATCGCAGTTTTCATTCGGGACATATTTATTTTAATAAGGTCAGCAATTTTTGGATATAGCATATTTTAAACCATTGCTTTTTTAGACCTTTTCTTATACTCTTCAAGGAGTATTTTAGCACTTCATTGCTCTTGCCCTCTTTACATATGTTAAGAAACACAGTTTTATAATTTTCATTTTTCATGGGCGCATATTCAATACTTTCAATATAGGTAGTACATGAGCTTTCAGTTTTAGCCAACAACATCTCAAGTGACTAGGGGGAATTCTGCACAGTGCCAAACATCGGGACAACCAACCAGAATGATTTAGGCATACTATCCAACTTACCAAAAGCAAGTTTAGTCACCAACTCATAGCCAAGACACAATATAAACATGGAGGCTTTTCCAACAAAAGTTCTAGCGGGGAAAAAGATCCTCCATGCCATAAGTCAAGAAGTCAGTCGGGTTGAAAACTAAACTGGAAGGTAATGGATGGGTGAAGACAATGAATGATGGAGCCAACACTAGCAAGCCAAAACAATGGTGGGAATGACTACCTCTATTCTCCCTAAGGAGGATAAAACCAATGAGTATAGATCAAGAACTTCCAAGTCTAAGTAGGGACATCAATACATAGTACAATATACAACCAAGTCCATATAAATATGACCGCCAGATCATGATACCACAAGTTAATATATGTCACAAGAATCGGTATAAGAGCAATAATAACCATAACACAATATAAAATGCTGAGTCATAACCATGCAATATAATCCATCTGAGACACCATTTGTCCAATGAGAAAGAATTGACATAAACTGGGCATCAATGACTACTCTGAAAATGACATAAATGGCTACATCGGTCCTCAAATCTGAGTGACCTGAGACTCAGTCCTGACATGGGAGAGTACAATAGTCCACTAACATAATAATGATCCATCAAAACTGCTCATCTCAGCATCTCACATGTAAGAGATCTGGCTGAAAAATGTACTGTGTCTAAAAAATAGAATATGGTAGCCTGGCTACTATATATGTGAGAACACTATATGCTATACCATGGACTGGTTTGATGCACTCAATCTTCAGAAAATCCCTAGGGAAATGAATGGTTTAGCAGATAAGTTGGCAGTAGCAACATCCACCCTTCAGCCTTCATATGAGATGATTAGTGGGAATAGCAAAATGGAAATAAATTTCAGGCCTTCAGTTCTTGATAATGTAGATCACTGGAAGCTATTTAATGATGATAAACAACTCTTAAGGTTCATCCATAATCTCCAGGAGTTTGAAGGCTAACTCACCGTGTTCGGCGATTTTTCGACTTCAAGTTCGAAAATCGTCGAATTTCCGAGCTTGCCGATTTTATTCGATAATATTTGCCAATCAGATTTTAAAAAATCATTGAAAATTGGGGAAAATCAGGGAAATTCGTTTTTTGAAATCGTAACCCTAAAAGGGCTCTCCACGGCTATTTGCGATATTTTATCGACTGTTCATGCTATTTGCGGTGGGTTTACAGAGTTGTGTAGCATTCATGTTGATCGTGAAGATTTCCGACTAATTTTCAAACCTCTTGTAGAGGAACTCCCATGCTTTGGAGCTGTTGTATATTGTTTGCGGAACTCCGTTGGAACTTGGCATCGATCAAGCATTGGCCATCGGTAAACTGTTTCACGCGGGCGCAATTGTTTCACGTTTCAGGCTTCAGCACTGTTTCACGGCGAAGGGAGGACGATTCACCAGTCACGAAGTCCTCTGCTCATTCCAACTTATCGTAGGCTCACAGCTCGTTTTTGCAGAGGGTCGTTTGTGCAGAGGCTCGTTTGCGGTAGCAGCTAGCTTGCACGGTCTGAATCGTGAGCAAGCTGTAGCCTGCAGGGTGTTGATCGTTCTAGACTCCCACTGCTGGGCGACGGGGTTTGGTTTTAGGGTTTTAGCCTTCTCTCTTTGTATAAATAGAGGCTCTTTCAGCTCTATCATGGTGGATGAATTTGCAGAGAACCTCTGCCCATATGATTGTAATTTCTTATCTGTGTTATTAATAAAGTTGAGTCTTTGGAGGACAATTTGATGGTGCAAGAACTTTCATGGTGAATATTTGGCTTATAATCAAGGTGATATCTGTGTAGTTATTTTCTTATTCATGCATGCTGTGTTATCTAGCTTAGAAGGCTATAATCTAATCCATAGAGTAGGCATTTGAAGTTTCAACTTGCTTGCTTATGTGTGGCTATACACGATCTAGGAATTGCATATTGTATTAAGTTGTACTCATGCTTTCCGGTTCTTGTTTGGTTTATATATACTAGATATAATCACTTGCTTGAATGGTATTTTAGTTTTGCAGATCACTTGGCGTGAAGTAGAGATCAGAGCTCAGTTGCATCTCATCTCTCTTCAAATATATATTTCTAAGTTTTCTTGTCCCATAGGTTCCCTTCACGCTCAAATTTACTCAAGCTTGGGCTTGAGGTTTTTCTTATCCATCCTCAAATTTAAAAAAGAAAATTCTTACTTTTCGGTTACTTTGGTTTTGTTTCATAACAAGTAAATCTAAGTGTTAAATATCATCTTTTCTATCTCTTGTTATATAGATCTAAGAGCTTCCTTTGTCTAAAAGTTTATCTCACCAAAGTTTAGATCTAGCTTTGCCTAGTTTTAGTACTTGAAGTAGCATAAAAGTCCTATCTTTGCACAAGTACTAATTGTAAAATTTTAGTGTATTTTATTGTCTAATCCACGGTTTTATAGGAAAATAGCTTGCTGGTTTTTCACTTTTCATGATAGGTTAAGCGGAAATGCTGGCAAAAAATTGAAATTTCAAGCTCCAAAAAGCATTCCTCTTTCCCCCTTCTTTATCCCCTTTCTCCAGGTTGCATTGACGACCTTCTCAAAGGAGTCCCAACTTCAAGAGCTTTGTAAAAAATAATGAAGAGCAAGTGGGATAAAGGCTCGCACACCCTTCTTCCCCCATTTGGGGGGAGCTTGTATCGTCTCTTTTGTTTTCATGTTTTGCTTAATAATTTGCTAAAGTAGAATAGGAAAGAGTAGTTTCATTTCTTAGAAGTTTGCTTTCATAAAGTTGAAAAAAGAAAAAGTTTCCTATTTCATTACTTACTTAGTTTAAATTTGGTTTACTGTCATTTGATATAATATTGCAAAAATTAAAAAGAACCAAAATCTCTTGAATCTCACCGTAAGGTGGATCAAGAGTGCTCTCTATCGGAGAATTTGTTTAATTTTTCTTTTATTTTCATGTACTTTGCTTTTTGTAATTAATTAATTAATTTCTAAGTCTCTTGAACTTGCCGGAATCCAAGTCAAGAGCACTCTCTGTCGGAGAGCATATTAATTGTTGCATCATCCTTGCACTTAGGCATATAGAATAGATAAGACTCTTGAGCTTTTGTCATAAGACAAAGTCAAGAGCGCTCTCTGTCGAAGGGTTTAATTAATTCTTTTAATAAAATCTTTCAACTCACATTCCCTCTAATTAATTTACTTCGTTGATATCCTTCACCTAGTATGCTCTGCCGACTTTCAAGTTGGGCTCGTACTCAGAACGGTGAACGGACTTGCTAAGATCGCAATAACAACTTAATAAAATTTTTACCCATAACCAACGCACCGACGTTGTAGAAAGCATTCAAGTCTATTATTCTCAGTAAGGGCGCCGGAACTCTCCGTTGTCTTAGGGTCATGGCTAGCTGGTCAATCCTCCAGGACACCAACCCGAGATACTGGACGGATCGACATGTCTAGAACAGAATGACTTTGAACACTTTCTCGGTTGGTCGCTGATACCTTTTTTTGTTTCAAAGCCATAATAAACAAGACCATTAAAACATTTTAAAACATACCAAGAGCACTCGCATAACATATCCACTAGCTTTATTTCAAGACTTGTATCTTTGTTATTCTTCAAGCATTGCAGAGCTTTGACTCCATAAGGCACTGGTCTATCTTTTCATGTGTTGTTATTAATCTGGACCATTTGTCCTTGGCTTATAAAATCTTTATCTGTAAATGCAATTTTATCTTTAACAAGTTCTTGATATACTGCTCATCTTTTAATCTAGTGCAGCAACGTGGATTGCCTTTGTCTTGTGTTCAAACTTTCATAATTATAATCATCTTTCATCATAATAACTCCTAAACAACATCCATCCGCATCATTCAAACATTAAAACTTAACTTAAACACATTGAGCCATAAAAACTCTTTGTTAGGGACTACCCCCCTTGGCTTCGTTAGGAGTTAGCCTAAACGGAGGAGCTAGGAGTAGGTGACAGTACCTGGCTCTGTGCTTGTCCCCAAGGTCACACCTCTCCCACTTTCTTAAGTGAGGAGACAACTTTCAGAATATTTCTGCTGCTGGTGTGCAATCGACGGACAACATGTTGCTCAGCTCGCCTTAAGGAGGCACATCTTTCTATCTAATCAGATTTGAAAGATACCTAAGTTGAAAAATTAGGGTTTTTTAGTCAAACCCTAGGTCCACCGGAAGCAACATTCTAGAAAATCTTTAAAGCAAGCATGAGATTGAAGCAATCTCATTGGTCAAAGTCGAAGCTGTAGATCCAAAAGGAGATGACGACAAACAAACAAAGATAAGTATTTGAATTGTCTTTCCTATATATGCTGTGTATTATGCATGATAGAATGTTTGCATTAATGACATTATACTACTAATATGCATGTGATGGGTAAGTAGCCCATGGTGCTATACAACTCTCCATTGCTACTTATCTAGAGTGAAACCTCCTTGCTGGCATATTGGATTAGTGCACAATCTCAATGATGTCATGGTAGAGATGGAAGGCATCTAGAAAGATTCCATGAGATATGGATGAATGTTGTATTGGTTAAATAGTTGCATGATGCATAAGAATTTGTCTTCATGCATATGTTCTATGAAATGGTTCTAACCATGCAATTGGTGCATTTGACTTGTAGGAAAGGTCGTGTACAACCACCTACAAGAAAAGGAGGATGAGACTTGTTCCGAAGAACAAGTGATGACAATTTAAGATTCAATCCAATGAACATGAACCCGAAGCTCCTAGGGTCAGAGACACCGTGACGGGAGAAAGAGCTTCAGAGAGCAGTAGATCCACCTCGAGAGATGAAGACCATCTTGGACACGAGAGATAATTCAAGATGAAGAAAAGTCTGGCGGGATTTCCAAACCAAGCTAAGAGGCCTCAGACACACTCTAGTTGTGTGACACAGTTGGGTGACATCATTGATGCAAACCCTTCCGGCTATGGAAGAAGCTATGATCAAAGAGTAACAGTTGATCATGGGGAATGATGTCTAGGATATGATTCCGAGACCTGAAGGGAAGTCCTTAGTGTCTTCTATATGGATCTACAAGAACAAGTATACAAAGCAAGGTTCGTGGTTTGTCTCAGAAAGAATAGACTATGGCATGGCATACTCTATTGAACAAGACACACTTCTCCAGTAGAAGTATATATCGAGCAGAGAACCACCTATACAGAATAGGCTTTGTACGAGCTCAGAAGGAACCCATAGAAAAGCACATCCAAGAGCTTGAAAACTCACCTAGAGTGATGAATATCTTAACCTTTGCTACAAGGTTGAAGATGGAAACCTATAGAAGATAACAAGCTCACAAATGGGTGCAAAAGGAACTTTTCGACAAAATTCAAGATAAAGGGATCTTGGTATCTAGTAACCTGAGATGGATACATAGTAGCATAGGATGCTACCTGTCGCTCCAATAGAGAATGCAAAGAGAGGATAATGCTCTGCTTCAGGGGGGGTGACTGCAGAAGATCCCCGAGTTTGACATGATACGACAGGATGGACAGCTCCCTACTGGACTAAGACTTTACCAAGAGTAAAGTGGGTTCCAACCTTCAAGGTTGAATGCGGAAGACTGGGATATGTCGATGACCTGACATAATGAACTCATGGTAGATGCAATGATGGAAGAATACCAGAATGATGTTTAGGATATAGTACCCAAACCAGAAAGAAAGAGTGTGGTATCTTCCATGTGGATTTGCAAGATAAAACATGTTGCTGATGGAAGGCAAGATTTGTCGCTAAAGGATTCTCTCAGAAAGGGAATTGATTATGAAGAGACATTTTCTTCAAGAGCAAGGTACACTTCCATCAGAACCATCATGGCACTTGCTTCCATGATGAAGTGGGATCTACACCAGATGGATGTAAAGACAACCTTCCTTAATGGTGTGATTGAGGAAGAGGCTTACATCGAACAACCACAAGGATTTGAAGTCGAAAACAGAGGGTCTCATGTATGCAAGTTGAAAAAGGCTCTGTATGGACTGAAGCAAGCTCCTAGAGCTTGGTATGGAAGAAAAGATAGCTTCTTGACAAGCTTGGTCTTTACCAAGAGTAAAGTTGATCCTAACCTTTACCTTAAGGTTATGGATGATGAACCTGTCATACTTTTGATGTATGTGGATGATCTATTTCTGACTGGAAATGAGAAACATATCACAGATTGCAAGAAGAAGCTAGCTGAAGAATTCAAGATGAAAGATCTTGGATTGATGCATTTATTCCTCAGGCTGGAAGTGTGGAAGAGCCTAGAAGGAATCTTTTCGAACCAGGGAAAGTATGCTGCGGAAATCTCAAGAAGATTTGATATGTTGGATTGTAAAGCCATGGCCACACCCATGGATACCAACATGAAGTTGTTGTCTGATGAGACATCAGAGTTAGTGGATATGACTTAGTACATACAGATTATTGAGTCCTTGATATATAAGACGAATACAAGGCCAGATATATGCGTTGCTGTGAACACCTTGAGTCACTATCTAGTTAAACCTAGATGTGTTCACCTGATAGATGCAAAGCATGTGATAAGGTACCTTAAAGGTACGACAGACTTGGGACTTTACTATGGTAGAGATCATGACTACAAATTATATGGATATATGGATTCAGCTTGGGAAGGAAGTGCCGCAGACAGGAAGAACACCTCAAATGGATGTTATGGTCTGGGTTCCGCCATGATCTAATGGTTTAGTAAGAAATAGTCCAATGTTTCTCTTAGTACAACTAAAGCAGAGTACATTACAACTTGCTCCGCTAGTTGGGAAGCCATATGGATTCAGAAAATTGATGTCAGACTATTTGACATGGAGTTGGATACCACAGTGATTCTTTGTGACAACCAGAGTTGCATAAAGACGATAAAGAATCTTGTGGAATATGGTACGGAAAGGAGACATAAAACTCCAGTATGTGAGTACCGATGAGCAAGCTATTGATGTGGTGACCAAGCTTCCATGACAAGCTTGGTGTAGTTCAAAAAGACTTTCCTCGCAAGGAGGAATAATGATGTAGATACTGAAGACTTTCCTCGCAAGGAGAAAAAGTGATGATGAAATAGATCCTTCCTTGCAAGGAGGAATGATGAAGATATGGACCCTTATCAAAAAGGAGAAACAGGTCGAAGATACAAACTCTCTTTAGAAAGGAAGAACAATTCGAAGATATGGACTTTCTTCAGAAAGGAAGAACAGGTCGAAGATATGGACTGTCTTCAGAAAGGAAGAACGAGTCAAAGGAATGGACTTTCTTCAGAAAGAAAGAACTAGTCGAAGACGTGGATTTTCTTCAGAAAGGAGGAACAAGTCGAAGATATGGACTATCCTCGAAAAGGAAGAACAGGTCGAGACTATGAACCCTCCTCGGACAAAGGGGGAGTAGGTTGATAATATGGATCCTCCTGCAAAATGGGGAGTGATGATGAGATTGACATCGATGATGGGATGACAGTGATGCTCCAGCATGGAAGAAGCCAAGTATGCCTAAAGATGTTGACAAGGTTCGACATTTATTTGTGGACGACAACATCCTCTCTTGAGGATGGCAGGTATAACACTCTGTTCATGAGAGTGGTCCTTACTAGGTAAGGATGGCCCTGGAGATAATACTCTCGCATGGAGAGTACCCACATTCACTTGTGGACGATAGTATCCTCTCTTGAGGATGGTAGGGATAACACTCTGTTCATGAGAGTGGTCCTTATTAGCTAAGGGTGGCCCTGTAGATGTTATTCTCATGGAGAGTACCCACATTCAGTTGTGGATACCATAGAATAACACTCGCTCAGGAGTGGTCCTAACCTTAGTGGTATGGATGCTCTACGATGAGTCCTCACGGACGACAGGATTGACATTTTGTATGCAGTCGAGATCTGCTCTGCAGACGATACTCTTGTATGGAGAGTATGCCTACATTCATATGTAGATGCCATAGAATAACACTCGCTTGGGAGTGGTCCTAACCTGTGTGGTATGGATGCTCTATGATGAGTCCTCGGGACGCCGTAGTATAACACTCACTTGGGAGTAGTCCTAACCTGTGTGGTATGGATGTTCTACGATGGGCCGACATTGTGTATGCAGTCGAGATCTGCTCTGTAGACAATACTCTTACTTGGAATAGTGTGCCTACACGTAAGTGTAGATACTGTAGTATAACACTCACCTGTGAGTGGTCCTAACCTGTGTGGTATGGATGGTCTACGATGAGTTCTCACGGATGATAGGGTCGACACTAGGTGCGGTCGAGATCTACATTTAGTTGTAGACTATTTAGGTGATCGATTTCATGGATCATGCTAATGGAGGATTGCATCGTCCTTGGAATTATGTCCTAAAGTGATCGAGATTGATCATCCGCAAATAGATCATGTGTACTGCAGGTAGCGTGGTGGCGAAGGATCAAGTAGATCGAAGTACAACGACGAAGGATCAACTAGATCAAAGTGCGACTGCAAAGGATCGGAAGGATCGAAGTGCTGCTGCAAAGGATCGGAAGGATTGAAGTGCTGCTGCAAAGGATCGAGAAGATCGAAGTGCTGCCGCAAAGGACCGAGAAGATTGAAGTGCTGCTACAAAGGATCGAGAAGATCGAAGTGCGATTGCAAAGGATCAAGTAGATCGAAGTGCGACTGCAAAGGATCGGAAGGATTGAAGTGTTACTGCAAAGGATCAAGAAGATCGAAGTGCTGCTGCAAAGGATCGAGAAGATCAGAGTGCTGTTGCAAAGGATCAAGAAGATTGAAGTGCTGCTGCAAAGGATCGAGAAGATCGAAGTGCTGCTGGAAAGGATCAAAGTACTGCAAAGGATCTAGAAGATCAAAGTGGTGCTACGAAGGGTAAAAAGATCGAAGCGTTGCTGCAAAAGGATCAAGTGATCATGTGATGCAGAAGATGAAGAGTAATTGTTCCAGTTACTGATTGTGAAAACTTCCTATGACGTATAGATGTACAGCCTCGATGATGTTGCAGATATTGTCTCTCTAGTCTCCTATAGTCTATGATGATGTTTCCAGTAGAATAACCTTCTCGTTAAGGGGGAGTGTTGAATATTGTAACTTCAAAGGATATTCTAAATGTATTTTATTGATGTAACCCAAGGGAGATGTTATTATTTCTCCAACGGGGTGTTACTATTGTATTTGGTCATCATAGAGTCATGAGGTAAAGCCTCCATTGTAAGTCGGGTCAATGGTACCCTAATGAATATAATATAATATTGTATTGTGTCTTCCTAAGTGAAGTCGACCCACTTAGTTAAGTGGGGTCGACTTGTTAGGTTAAATGTCAAGTGACGAAAAGAGTATAAATAGAGGAGATGTGTTCCTCATTTGAACACACACTCACTTTTGCACAACGCATAGGAGAGAGAGAGAGATATATCTGCTGGAGGAGGCGCACTTGTCTGGGGTCTTGTCTTGTACTTTTTATACATCTTATACAAAGGAAGTTTTGTTGGGTTTTCTTCCCCATGAGGGTTTCCCAGGATAAATCTTTGTGTTCTTTTGTGTGGCTGTGCTTGTCTATCTTTCAGTGATCTTTTGATTATGGTTATGCTGTTATGATGCTAAATGTTATAAGATCTGATATAACTATTAAAAACTTAACAAGGGAGCCACTTTGCCCAATGATGTTGTTCATAGGTGAAGCAACGAATATAAGTTTCCAAATATTTGTTGATAACTTCAGTTTGACCATTTGTTTTTGGGTGATGCCCTGAACTCATCTTCAGTTCGGTGCTAGTGTGGCGAAATAGTTTTGACCAAAAATGACTTGTGAAAGTTGCATCGTGGAAGATCTGGTCCATGAAAATTTGTGTGACTAAGGAGGTGGCATATGGATGGTTGAGGGTACAAAAATGACTATATGTTGAGAGGCAATAAACCACAACCAAGATCACTATCTTCCCTCCAGATTTAGGGATCCTTTCAATGAAATCCATGGAGATATTTGTCCAAACCCGTGTAGGGATGGGCTTGATGTTGGGAGGGATGCTTCCAGGAAGGAGCGGAATACGATGGTCGTCTGGTCTTGAAGGTGGAAATCCCATTCGTTTAGCAAAGACACATGCATATCGTTGCAAAATTTGTTGTAGAGCCAAGGGAGTAGTGGAGACCCCTGATGGTTGCATCTAAATGGAATGGAGCTGAGCGATGACACCATGCGATTTATTCTTAAGGAGCTTTTCCATGTGATGTGAACTGATGATGCTGAGATACTCTGGTTGTGAGCCTTTCAATGTGCGTTTTTTCCTATTGACTGAAAACTGCATCCAAAGTTCAACAAAATCCCATAAGATGGGTCCAAGTGTGCGTAACCATTGAGTGCCCAAAATCACATCACATCCGCCTGAGGGCATGGAAAACATGTTAAAGCGCAAGTTATAATCTCCAATAGAGATACGCACATTGTGACACTTTCTTTTGCAAGGTAAGGTGCCCCCATTGGCAATCATGACTTAAAAGCTGGAGCAAGGATGGAAAAAACAATCAGCCTGTTTGGCGATCTGAGGGTCAATGAAGTTATGGTTGCTACCAGAATCAATGAGTATTATAAGAGGGATCTTCTTGAAGAAACCCTTGACCTGCATGGTTTGTGGGGTGGTGACTTTGGCTAATGCATGGAGACATATCTTTGGGTGGTCCTCATGAGAAGGAGGGTCAATAGGCAGCTCATGAATGTCGACTTGATCATCTACTGGATCCCGAGCAACTTCACAAATTACAGGTGTAGGTGGAGAAGCCACATCCAAGAGATAAGCTTTTGCTTAGCACATCTATGTCCACGGGTGAATTTCTTATCACAATTATAACAAAGCGCTTTTTCCCTGCGTGCCCGCATCTCAACTTCAGACAAATGCTTGATAGGAGTGGTTCTAGGAGCTGGCTGGATTGGAGGTCTTTGGGGAACCGTATTTCTAAATGGAACAAAATTGGATTTGGAGCGTTGTTGAGCCATGATCTTGTCCTCCGCCAACTTAGCCAACCCCAAGGATTCCATCATTGTGTTGGGACAGAACATTTTACCCTCAGATCAGATTGGATCCTTCAAGCCACTGATAAAACAACTCCTGTAGAATGCATCAGACAATCCTTCTGTGTGATTGGCCAATTTCTCAAATTCTGTCTAATACTCTCTCACAGTGCCAATCTGGCGAAGTTTAGTGAGTGCTCCTGTGAAGTCATCAAAAGCACTAGGGCCAAATCGTAGTAAAAGGAGTTGGCAAAAACTGTACATTGTGGCTTTTTCATGATCCTTGATGTACCAATAGAACCATTGAAGGGCTTCTTGTTCTAAATGAAAGGATGTAAGTGGGACTTTCGTGACTTCCAAAGTGTTATGCAGACTGAAATATTGTTCTGCCCTGTATATCCATCCAGTTGGATCATCACCATTGAAGCGAGGGAAATCAAGCTTCAACCCATGAAAATTGCTGGAAGAAGCGAACCCAGTGTTTGCAGAAAGATCTGGCGGTCGTTGGTTGTTCATGGCTGAATGCTGAAGATGGAGGCCGAGATTTTTTTTATCCAGGCGGCATGCTGATCCACGATTACTTGCGATTCCTACTTCATGTTCTCGAGTTGCAGAGAACAATCCGAACTGAGGTAATCTTTTTGGATTCGCCCTGCCTTACGGCCTTGCTTCCCATTATAATTACCGTTGTAGCATGTGTGTGGCCCAGCCCATAAGGGCCATGCGGACTTGACGTCATCCCCACCTTCCTCCACAAGCTGCTACATTGGTGGCGCATAAACTATGTTCGTCAACCAAGTTAAGTTTGTTCAGTGGTCACAATAGTGGGGAAAACCAATACCTTTCTTAGGCGAAGTGCATCTACTATCTATTAGTTCGGCGGAATCTTACTCGCCAAGGAAATAAGTAACATGAATCTGAAAGGTCATTCTCAAAATCTTAAATACAAAATATTAAGTACACAAAGAAAAACTAGAAGTAAACCAAATCCATTAATACGCGCAAAGTTTTTTTGGGGTATCAATCTAGCGATAGAAAATGACCAACATAACGGCTATCCAGACAAGACAAAGTATCTTGGAGTTTGGTATCGAGGGCAGCAAGTTCGTCTTCCATTTGTTTCTTTGCTCCTGCACGGGTGATAGCCATGTTTTTTTTTAGCTGGAATTGATCTGTGATAGCTTTAGATAGATGCAATCTGTTATTTTTCAATCGACAATATATATGGACCCAAGGTATGTTCAGCTTCCTAAAGGTTTAGGGGAATCACTCGACCACCAATGCTGTCGAACGGCTTGCGTATTGGGGCAGTACCCCTCACTCCACGACTTAGGTAAAACTGATAACTGCTTTGCTGCAAACGACAACTTTTGGTTTACCTCACGGGTGGGAACTAGTCAATCAAGTAGGGGTCGTTTCCCTTTTCGCTTGGAAGGTTCTCTCAATGGCCAGCTACTTCGGGGTTCTTGTGGTACTCCTCACAATGAGTTTTAGAGTTTATGCCCAAGTACTTCCCACAGCTAAGCGGAATGGGTTATTCCCTCATCCGAACTTGCAATTGAAATGAACATTACAGATGCAAAGAAGAAACACTACTGCATTAATAACAACGTTGGGAAGCATTGCAAAATGATAAAATTCTACTCAGCGAGCCAAAAAAGCTCGTAAATAGAGCTAGAGTTTTGAGACAAATTTTTTAAAATGAGCATAACATGATCTATATTGCTCAGAATCGCTATCATAACTTGTTTCTGGAATTGGAACAACCACTCTGCATATACTCGCACCATCGAAACATAAATTTGGGCACCCAGCCAAACGATTTTCGCTCTGCAATTTCTGCTGCCGTCACTGAAATTCTGAAAAATAGCTGATTTTAAATCAGCGACATCTCCACTTTCGGAACTCCAAATGAGATGATTTTTTTTTGAAACTGCGTATTTTTGCAAGAGGAATTCAGATCTGCAACTTGTTTATTTTGAATCTATGCAACAAGTTCCATAAATTGATCTGAAAGTCGCCCCCCAATTTTGCCCTTTTTTTTTTCGCCAAAATTAAGAGAATTTTTTTCCCACGTGTGCCAAGGAAAGTGCTCTGATACCAGATGTGAAGAACCTGCTCCAATAAATAATGAAAATGCATGATATAATGGAAATAACAAAACACAGAAAGAATTTTATTGATCGCGGGCCACTTCGAGGGGGCAACCTCCTTTGAGCAAGCTCAATACAAATAACTCTTTGATACCTTCATTGGCCTCAACCCTTACTTATATACTAAGTCTAATCTAAACAACTATTACTCCCCATGAATGTGGGATAATACAATATACTCACGGGACGACTTACATAGCATATGCGTCCAACAACAATATACTTAACAAAGTAAAGAGGAGGGTTGATATGGGTTCTTAACAGTTTGGGACAATTTCCCATTGATTTAGGAAGTTGATTTTCTCCATAGATTCTATTTTTCTATTTTTTATTCACTTTTTTGTTTTTTTGGAGAGAATTTCATTCAAGTGATAAATAATAACTCAAATACTTAGGGAAGTGGTTTTGGGGTAAAGTGGGTGCTTTGAGGTTGAAAACGAGCACCCCCATGGCAGATTTCCCCTGTAGACCACACTTTTATGACACTTCGAAATTTTACATTTAACATATTAAAAAATTAACCTTCTTTTTACGGGAAAATTTTTTATTCTAAAAAAATAAAAACAACCAAGGGGGACCTAGTACATGTTCATATTGACTCAAAATAGTGCCTAGAATGGTAATATACATTGGGACTTGGATTTTAATAACTTCCTAAGGCCCGGACACCCAAGCGACCATTCCAACTTTGGAGGAGTGGGTAAAAAACTCGAAAATTATACAATACTAAAGAGTACGTATAATTAACAATGGAAAAACACCATGGAATAGCCGACTCAATGTCTACGTCCTAGGAAAGCCAAGTTTGTTACATACTTTCATCATGCTATGACACTTTATTACAATATCCCCAAGGGGCATGAGCATTTAAAAAATGAAAAAAGGTGGCCAAGAATTGGCCCTGAAGGAGCTTCGGAACTTCTGAACACTGAGTAGGAACAAGTGACTGGTTCTAATCCTTGGTGGCTCACTGGAAGTCCCCTAAGTGCAACTTAGTGGATAACATAGGAAAAACTGCATTACATCACTGTAATAAAATTTAGTAGGTTTCTCTATAGAAAACTGAACAAAAATATTCAAGTGAGTTGGTCAATTCCTGGATTAGCATTTTCTGCTCTAGTATTCTTTATGTTTCAAGTAAAATGTTTTAGGCCATTGTTGTTTGGGTACTTCTACCCACCCCCAGCCATACTATATTTCCTATACCCATATCTCGATGACTTCCTGCTTTACAAAGGAAAATCGTTGTACCCCTGTACCTGTAGTTTAAAGATTTGTCATCCTTATGATACCATACCTGCACTGTGTACCCAAATATACCCATGAAACATAGCTTTAGGCTTTAGCTTTTGTTGTCTAATTTATATGGATTAAGGACTTTATTAGTAGCCTAAATTGACACAGAACTTTGAAGTTTATGGCAGTTAAAGAAAAGGTTTCATGAATTTTCTATTTATTTCTTTTTTCAGTGGGATCTTTATTTTGCTGCTTCATGGCTATTGGTGCTACTGTTTTCTGTTTCATGTTTCTAAAATTTCCTGTCATGGCTCTTGTTTGCCTGACAAGTTTAATTAGAAACATGCCATTTTTGGTTATTCAAATTCCAAATTTTTATTTAAAAAATCCTAGTTATGCTGAACAGGATGGTGCATAGAAAGGCCTAATCCTTCATGTTTACTTTTAGAATATGTAAGTTTGCCTTGATCCTCATATATATCTCTGGTTGCTATTTTTCTATTTCAAAGCAGGAATCATTTAATACAGGAGACTATATCAATGCTATAATCAACAAACAAAGAGCTGAAACTATAAGCAGTGTTCTAATCCCAGATGACCGATCTTATCAGGTAGATTTCTGACATGGCTGTACCTTATCAGGAATTGTAGTTGGCGAATAATTGTGGTATGCTGTATAAACATGTAATTTTTAATCTTTTGTATTTGTAATTATACACTAAAATTAGCTTAATTTGCAATCCAGAGGTAGGAAAATGTGACTGGTGTTCCTTTTAGTAGGATTATTTTGAAGAAATAGAGTAAGTCCTTGCAGACTAATCTCAATATCTTTCATGTGCTTAGCTAATCATGTTTTAAATGCAAATAGTGTTATGTTAATCTTGACTCGATGATTTCATCATTAATGGGTTTACCATTGGTAGTTTACGAATCCATGGTATTAGGTGGTCCACGGTATTCACCCATGGTATTTGATTTGTTAAAGCCTATTTAAACGGTTGGTGTTCTCCATTGTAAGATGATTTAAGTAGCTTGTTCTTGGGTCAGCTTGGTCAGATCGGCCATGGTTAATAATAGAAGATATATATCTTTGGTTCTGGTTTTCCTGGTTAAGGGTTTCCAAGGTAAATCTTAGTGGTGTATTTTAATTTTTGTGCTTCTTTTTTGTGTTTCTTTTACTTCGTTGGGTGTGCTTGGTTTCACCTATGGTATCAGAATTGGATAGAGATGGACTCTCCAGTGAGAGGGGTTTGATGCTGAGAGCCATATAGATAGAGAGTAGATCTACCGAGATGGGTTAGATCTGCTCATTTAGTCTGGTGGAATGGTGACACTCATGCTATTGCATTGGTTGTTGTATATCCTAGTGTGGCATCATGGCTTCTGATTTGTTGGAATAGGGCCACTTCTACAAGGTAAATCTAGAGATGTGTGTTATTCATGGAAGAAGTTACATTAGATACCCTAATGCACCTTTAGCTTCAGATAGTTATTTCTAGAGATAATCTAGAAACTCCATCAATCAAACCTTAGAAGTTAGTACGAAAGCAGAAGTGGTGTCCAAGATTGGTGTGAATGCTGATCTTGGTGGTTGTTCTTGTATGCATTCTCCAACCTTCCTACGTGCATTTGAATGCCAAGAAGGGCATGTGCATATAACTTGTAAATTTTCACCTTGCTCAAAGATCATGGTTGTTGAAAAAATCGTCTTTGCTGAGTATGTACTAAGGGGTTTGTAGACAGGAAACCATACTTTTGGCAACTATACTAGTAGCATGTCAAAATATGAGGAAAGGAAGTGGTTGATGGATCTTCATTTTGGTGAATCAAGTTGGGTCTTGGTTCACATGACACTGTGTATGAGGGGTCAGTAGTGTTGTGTGGCACTTGCCTAAACCGACCAGTGTAAATCCTCTATCGAAAGCTCAGGGGAAGGGAGGTTTGCTTTCGTTCCTATCTAGGATATGCTTATAATTTACAACAAGCTCACAAGTGACAGGTTGTTAGATGTTATGCCTGTGATCTGGTGATCTTTATCAAACCAAACATTCACATGCCCCATCGTTTTGATTTGAAGAAGCAAATGCCTTGGTGTGAGTGCTTCCAAAGCATGCAGGTGGTTCATGATTTATATTTTTCCTTGGATTCAAAGGAAGTATTTGGACAAAAGCAATATAGATCTGCTCATGCATCAATGTGGGTAGTTGAGGTGACTATCTGCCATTGCTGGAGTATAGAGTGCTGGATTATGCAGTTAAACATAATTATTTGCTGCTTTTTGGTTCTAGAGCTCATTCATGGTAAACATTGGGAAGAACACACATCAGTATGTGGAGCTTATTTGTTGTAGGTGCTGGAAAAGACCTTGGGATGAGCATACATCAATTCATGATACCCATCAGTGCCTCTCCATATGCAAGAATTCATGGGTAGGTTATGTTGATGAAATTGTCATTGATGCCAACATGGACTTGCAATGGCCCCATGGGATGCCATTGATACCACCAAGTCCCGCCTGCAGTGCCTTGATCCCTTACAGAGTGGGTTTGTGCCTTGAAGCACCTTGTACCCAGTTGACAAGGTCTCTGTACCCACACGCTTGGGTTTTGATGAAGTCTTTGCTGAAGATGTTGAAGACCTAGCTGTTGATGCTGAAGACCCTAGAGATGGTCTTGAAGCCCTGGTAGACGTTGGAGAAGCCCATGAAGTCTTGAATCCCTGATGAAGACCATGATGCCCTTGCAAAGGTCATAGAGCCCACTTATATGGTGGCATGATGGCACTTTGATGAAGTCTTTGATGCATTGGTTGGTCCTAGTGCTTGCACTTGATCCCCTTGTGTCATTCGTTGAAAAGGTCATGGAACCCTTGCATGTATTATGATGGTAATGACCTTATATGGTCTCTGGCATGTGGTGGATGCCCTTGGCTTGAGGTGGAAGCCCTTGTATTGATAAGATCAATGGAATGTTGGATAAAACCCTTGAAGGTGCCTTGATGAAGCATTGTAGTGACCTTGAAGATGTCGGCTTCAAATAAAAAATAAGGTCATGTCGGCTCAGCATGAGGTCAGGTCGGCTTCAAATAAAAATGAGGTCATGTCGGCTCAGCATAAAAAAAATAAAAATAAAATATTGAATGTCGGCCCCATTAAAAAATATATTTAAATACAAGTCGGCTCAGTTAAATATGGTGAAAATTTAGTATAAATATCCTTTCAAATCCTCATTTTTTTGTGTGAAAATTCGGTGGAGCTCTGAGGAAAATGCAGCAGCAGACTGAGGCAATTTCGGGTGTGTTGCCCACCTATTTCGACTAGATGGCAACTCCATGTACATGAAGATGTACATAATTGTACAAGTTGTACCTTGGAAAATCTGAGGATTTTTCACTCCTGCAGGGCTATTGCCCCTTTGTAAAACGAAATGTCCGCTCCCCTGCGTGGGAAAATTAATGTAATTTTATGTGCTAGTGTGGGTCATATGATACGGACGCCACACCATGGAACTGGCTGTTAGGGAAGTCCCCTCATCGAGTGTTTTTCCCTTTCCAATTGAACTTGTTGTGTAAACGAGTTTAATCGGTTTGGTTTTCACTCAAAATCCTGCAAAGTGGTGACGGGCGTCATACCAGTCAAGTCCATGAGGTGGCTAAGGCTTCAAAGAGTGGTTCATGACCATGCTAGACATTTGTGTAGAGTCTTGCGGAGTTTCGTTGTGTTGTTGTATTTTATTTATTTTTTCTGGTTAATTAATTTCACCCCATGGTGATTAATTAACTCAGTTTTTGATGTAATAATGTAATCGCTCAAGCATGGCATTTTGTAATAGGGGCTATGAATGCAAAGTTAATTGCTATGAAACCCCCTAAGCCACTGCTTCGAGTCCCATGTCATTCTGATGAGTGGTTGAGGAGATAGACCATTTTTGTCTAAGCAAGGTCTATTTTTCCTAGGGAATTAATTAAATTCCCTAAGTCAAAATCCACATTTTTTGATTTTGAAGTAAAAAATCAAAAATTGCCATGGTAAAATGGTTTGGGGGTTCCTAAGCCTAGGAAAACTTATTCCAAAGTTTTTCACCCCCCCATGGCCTAGATATTAATTTTTTAAGTTTATTTTTTAATTTTTCCTAAGTCAAAGTTGGAAAAATTTAAAAAATTAAATCTAAGGAAAATTATTTTAGCCCAAGTCTAAAGGTTAAAATTTTATTATGGAGCAAATGGCTAAAGTCAGAGCTAAGTTAAAGGTGGACTAAACCCCAAGTCTAGAGGAGCCACATCCATGTTAAAACCCTCACAAAATTAGTGGGGCGTCCATGTATAAAAGGCATCAATATGATGAAGGGTCTCCACTATATTAAGTGGGCGTCCAATGCTAAAGATGGAGGCGCTACATATAAAAAACTCCACCAAAATTTAGAGGGCGCTACAATGAAAAGCGCTAGCCAATATGGAGGAGCGCTAGCCAATATGGAGGTGCTACCATCAATTTTAGAGGAGACGTCATCATTTAAATGAAGGCAATATATTATAGTGGGACGCTAATGTTATAAAGAGACATCATAGTTTGATGGAGGGTGCATCCATAAAGGAGATAGCGCTACCATTTCCAAAGAAGGGCGCCACCAAATAAATATAGAGGAGGCGCTAGGGTAAAAAAATCACCATATATGGAGGCGCCACTATAATAAGAGGAGGCGCTAGGGTAAAAAAATCACCATATATGGAGGCGCCACTATAATAAGAGGGGCGCTAATGCATTTAAGAGGGCGTCACACTATATTTGGAAGCGCTAGCTACAAATGGAGGCGCTAGCATGGATGAAGAGGACGCTAAACATAGAGACGCCACCAAATCTAGAGGAGGGCACCATCTTTTGGGCCCACGTTTTCACACTATTTTGGAGGGTGCTAAATTTGGAGGTTTCCACTATACTTAGAGGGGCGCCTATGCTATTTGGGCCCACTCTATTTCTATTTTTATTTATTAACCTAAAAGCTCATCTAAGGGTGAGTTTTAAATCAAAAACCTAGATCTAAAGGTAAATATTACTTGGACATGGATTAAACATTATGGCCTTTGATTAAAAATTAATCCAAGGGTGTGGATTAATTGAGAAGAATGGAAAGCCAAATACCTAGATCTAGTGGTGGAGATTAAACCCTAGATCTAGATCTAATCTCAACCATTTATCTTCAAGAAGTTGGGGTTTGCCTCAACTATTTAATGAGGGTCTCACTCCCTCATTAAACAGGATCATTCATGCTATTGTTATGCTGCCGGAAATTTCTTGCTCTTATATTTTCTTGCTACACTTTGTATTGGAAGCTTTGCCCTAGTTGGGCCATTTAATAAAAATTCTTTGGAGGGATACTATGCTGCAAATTCTTTCATGATCTACTACTTGTAAGGTAACTTGTATTTTTCTAGTTTGCAATTTGTATTATTCTAGTTAGCTCTCCACAAAGTGTTTTGTGGAGAGATTAGAGAGTAAAAGTGCTTTTGCTTTCTTTTGTGAATGATCTAACATTGTCTTTCAAAGTATTTTGCAGGAAGTGTTAGATATTCTCCACTAGCCTTACGATAGTTTGCAGATCTAGACTTTTTTGCAGGTTGACCAATCAAGGAGACCTCTCCAAGGGCTTCATTCCGGCATATTTTAAATTCGGCCATCTACTTTCAGCCTTCCTGAAAAGGGGTTGTATTCACTGTATAGTGAATATAACCTTTGTTTTAGGGCCCCAACCTATTATATATTAGTTAGGGCTTATATTTCTGCTGTTTAAACACTGTTTAGGTGGCTGGAAACTCAGTTTCCAGCCCTTTAAATCTCTTATTTCTGCAATATTTCACATTCAGATTTTTTATGTAAATTTGTAAATTTTGTACTAATCTTTTAAGAACAATTTTTTAGTGTTTTCTGTGATTTCCAGCGAAGAATAGCTTGCTGGTTTATGACAGCTTGTGCATGAGTGAAGGAGATTTGATGCCCGAATAGGCCCAGGATCTCTTCAAACTTCAACCGTTTCAAAAAGGGTTCAAACCCTCAACCCTCTCTTTCATATTTTCCTGATTTATTGTAAACCCCAACGAGAGTCTCTTGGGGTATTCTGTAAAGTTTTATAAGCATTTGTAATCCATAAGTAGATAGATTAGGAAGTAGAGTAGGAAGTAGGATAATAGTTGTTTCAAGTTTCTGTTTATGCAAATTTCATTTTGTTTTAAAAGTAATCATACAACCCATTAAACCTGTGTATCCTCTATTCGCTTGTCATCTCCCTTTATGGACTTCAAGCCGGATATGAAAAACAGGGGAAGTGGGGGCTTAGGTAATTAAAATAACTTCCTTTTTCTTGTACTACAATAAAACATTTTTATTTTCCAAGTCCAAGATCAAATACCGGCACCTCCCATAAGGGATACAGCTTGGTTGATCTTGTTGATCGCTTTAAAATAAACCTTGCATGTTAATCACCCAGATAAAATTTTATCTTAAAACTTACCAACAATAACTTCCCACAGCTTGCTCCTCTACTCGGTTATCACCCTCCGGGGTACTCCGAGATACGACCAGGGGACAGGGAAGTCTTAGTTTAATAGGCATCCATCTAGCCCTTTTTCTGTCAACTAAAAACAGTGACCTCAGGAAGCTAGAAGGGGTAGTAGATCGTGGGTGGTCTCTAGGCGCTTTGACGTCCTCCTTGTTGAGCACCGGGGCATTGGGGATTGACCTATGAGCTACGGGTGGGCTTTGTTCCCACTTTGTTGAGCGCAATAGCATTCCTTCTTTGACTGGAGAAGTTCTAGATCGGGGTAGTCACACCACCGATTCCAAAACTTAATCCAAGAAGAAAAACTTTAATAAAATTAACTAAAATAAACCAAGAGACATTTCAAAACCGGTTCTACAACACTCTTCTATTTCAAGGACTATTTCACTTCAACATTGCACTACAAGTTTTACTTCCAGCACTTTACTTTTCAGTTACATCTATTTACTTTCAATTCTGCAAATGATCATGTGGTGAATGTTAACTGCTTAAAATCTTTTCATACTTTAAATTTACTGCTGGTTCAATAATCTTCATCCTTGACAATTTTCTGCCATTTTGTAAATCTGTCTCATTGTCCATATTGGCGAATCGTCTATACATTTGTTTTATTTCATTACTGTTTATAATTATATTGTTTATTCATATATTTCATTGTTAAACACTGAAGCTATAGTTTAATCGCAGATTTAAATCTCAGTTTTATTTGTAAAGTTCATAAAGACATAATCTATCTTTAGACTCCATTGTAATAGGCACTGGTCTTGTTTTATATAAGGTCTTAGTCTCTTTCTTTTTTAAACGATCCCTTTAATTAATCAGTGATTAATTAATAAACCTGGAACTTAGTTTTCCCATAGGGACTACCCCCCTTGGCTCTGTTGGGATCTTGCCTAAACGGAGGAGTTGTGGACTGTGGTGACAGTGGTCCCCAGCTCTCACTTGCCCCCAAGGACACACATAGCAGGTTGTGACTTTCCTGCATCTTAAAGTGTGAATTTGGCGGCAACAGGGTGGCAGCAGTGAGGTTAAAATTTTCGGGTACTGTAGCAGGTAGCTACAGTGGACAACATTTTTTTTTCTTTGGTTTGAAGAATCAACACTAGGGCACCCGAATTGCAGCAGCAAATGTATTTTTTTGGGTCTTATTTTTGACATCCAAAGAAGGAAAGCTCGCAGCTGAGGTTGACTGAGGCTAGTTTTTCGTGGCAGCAGGAGGAGTAGTCAATAGCAGTCATTCTTTTGTTTTTTTTTATTTTGTTTGCAGCAATGAATGAGCAGCAAACAGACCAGATCTTCTTCAGCATGTAAACAGTCCTCTTCCCTTTTCTTTTGCATGTGCAGCAAAGGACCCTAGTTTGATGACTATCCTAATGATATTGGTGGAGTGAACTGAAGATAGTTGCAGCCCTAAGGAGCAGTCCTGAAAATAGCAGCAGTCAAACCCTCAGAGTATAGAAGCAGTCAAATTCGTGGACATCAATTTTTCGGTGAAGGAGCAGAGAAGTTCTCTGTTTTTTGCTATGTTGGATTTGCTTCTGTTGGTGGCAATCCTATGTTGGATTTGCATGGAGTAAAATTTGTGACTGTTTGGAGCAGCACAAAACTGGCGTTTTGTTGTTGTCTTATTTTCTTTGGACCCTCGGTGGTGACCAGCAGTGTCTTACAGCAGTAAACTAAGGCCTTTTTCATTCAACCAAAGTTATGGATGCCCCAAGTTTGGAACAGGAAGAAAAATAGCAGAGATCTGTGTTTAAAGACATCTACAGTGGATAAGGAAAAATCTTCTACAATGATGTACTCAAATAATAGACAAGTGCTGAAAACTCTTTCTTCAAGCTGGGCGTTTCCATCCACAGCAGTTATCTACTTCTCCATTCAGCAGTATCATTTCCTGTAGCAGCCTATATTTGCAATTATTCTCTGTGAAAGAGTTGGAAGGAGATTGTATTTCTTCTTATGGAGAACGACAGTCCTAATTTTGCAGCAACAAAGGTTGAAGGAAGAATTAGTGGTAAAGTCTAATTCTGATATTGTTGGGTGTTTCCTGAAGGCTTTTAACATTTCTTCTTAAGGAGAACAACAGTCCTAATTTTGCAGCAACAAAGGTTGAAGGAAGAGTTCATGGTAAAGTCTAATTCTGATATTGTTGGGTGTTTCCTGAAGGCTTTTAACAGCAGTATTCGAATAGCAGATAAAGATTCTCTCTTGGGCTGTCATAACATCTTTGAAGGATTCAAACTCTGTCCTTTGTTTTTTTTCTTTGACATTGGATTGCCACAGTACACAAGGTCTGATCCATTTAAGGCTCCCAAAGGCATGTTGAAGGTGTTCAAGCTTGTGGAAGGCTGCCATCCAAAGTCTGGTTATCATGCTTGTTCAGACATCAAAAATTCAACAATGAATTAACTCAAACATCAAGAATTTTTATACAGTTGAAGCACTAGTCTATTCTATGCATCCACAGTCCTCTTGCAAATGTTTTGGTCTGACTTAGCACAAGCACAACCATCAGAAATTTCTGGGTTTGTATAGTAGACTTTTCTATGGTCTAATTCAAGCCTTTTTGTTTATTGTTAATTGAACTAAGACTGAGGTATGTACTGATTATATTTGGCTCAGCTTTTTTGAAAGAAAATGTGACAAAATGGAGATTGAGTACCTTCAGTGATATATCAATCATTGTGAGGCCTGTGAACTAGAAAATGTATTATTTATTGAAACATCATTTAAGGACAATATTATGGTGTAATGTCCTCTTCCTTTTAGGCCCTGAGGCCCATACCGCTAACCTATGTGATTCCTGTGGGTTCGAGCGGTTATTGATAACTAGGGAATCAGATCAGGACTGATGCCATCCATAGAAGATCTACAGCATCCTCACTTGGTCAAGAAGGGCCACCTGGGCCAAAGGCCACCTTCATGCATGGCCATGCTCTTTGCATGACCATGCTCTTTTCCATGCTCCATGCATGACCATGCTCTTTGCATGCAAGTCAACGGCAAATTAGAAGATAAAGTGACCTAATTAGGTCAAAGATTAGGTTTTGCGCAGTTGAACTTTATAAATAGAAGGTAAAGCAAGAGGAGACCTCACTTATGATTATTGATTATTTTGGGAGCACTTGGATAGCAGCACAGCAGTTGGGGTTGGAGACGGAGTCTTCAGCTAACATGATTTCGGCAGTGAAATATCTGTCCTAGTCTTATTCCGGGTAAGCCATACTGGTTCACCACTTGTTCTTCATTTCATTCATCAGTTATATAGCACAAGGTATAGATTGTTGCAGAGGCACGGTGCAGCCGTAAGAGGGGGTTTTCAACCAGAAATCCCTAATCAGCTACTGGGCCTTCAGATCTCAGTTTCCTTCCGAAACTCGGGCATCATTCTCACCAGCAGCTTCATACTCCGGTACCCAGTGACTATCAGCTCCATCTGAGCTCATCCGAAGGAGTTATCAACATTTCCAGACCACCAGGGGCGTGAGTAGCTGCCTCAGAGAACCAAGACGCTATCATACTTAGAGGGTTCAGAACTGCAGTATTTTCCAGCCAATCTCTCCGGCACAGCAAGGTTATCAGCCCTGCAAATCGGCAGATCCATCGGGCCCCTCCTTCCTTGAGGGCGTCACCTTTTTCTCTGCTTGGGCGTCTTATTGCTGGAGCATTCACCGGAGACGGGAGAGATCAGTTCCTCTCCGATCCAGATCTCAGTACTTGCAGACTTTATATGCAGCAGTTTCGCTAGTTATCAGTGGTAAGTGTGTATCCTATCTCACAAACCCTAACCCTAATTTTTCCTATAAAATAGGGATTTTTGCTTGGCAGTTTCTAAGCCCAGTTGTATCCGCATAATTGTTTAGAAATAGAAAATATCGGGATTTGGGATATTTCAGTGGTATCAGAGCTATTTTCTTGGCCAGCTGTGGGCTTAAGAGATGAAAAGTAGATGAATACAGAAGGGGATCCTTTTGTAACCTATAGGAGGAGGAAGAGTAGGTACACAGGAGACTTTGAAGATATCCAGCTTGAGGATACCAATTCCGACATGGAACAGACAGGTATTCATGCGGATAGGGGAAAAGGAACGGGAGATGAGGAGGATCGGATGGACTTTCGCAACTTGGTCTCTGCATTGCAAGACTTAGCGAAAGGACAAAAAGAAGTCCTCAATGCAATCAATAGACTGTCAGCGAAACCAGAACCAGGGATCAGCAGTACACCCCCTTCACCGGTAGAGCGGGGATCTTCCAGCGGCAGTGGAAAGATGGCGTACACCAACATCCAGAACACTCCCCACATATACAGCAGACCTACTATCAGGCCTACAATGCCTCACTTCTTGGCAGATACAGTAGGGGGCCCGGTCATGCAGGTAGAGCCCAGTGAGCCTTATGGGGCTTATTTGCAAGAGTACACAGACTTAGGAGATGAGTTTCATGCTGCTATGTCTTTCTTCGACTTCTGCAACATGAAGAGCAGGAATAGGCCCAGGAATTTCAACAAGGGTTTCAATCACAACTATGAGCTGCAGAAAACCTTGGGTAGGTTGACCATCCCAAACTTTGATGGGACTCGCGGAGGATCAGCGAGAACATGGGTCCAAAAGTTGGATATCTATTTCCAGCTCAACCCCATGACAGAGACAGACGCCATTAAGTTGGCTACACTTCACTTGGACGGAGAGGCTCACGAATGGTGGTACCACGGACTGGTGACATTGGGTCACAACACCATACATTCTTACGGTGAGTTCACTCAAAGACTCATGGAGAGGTTTGACAGGAAAGATCCAGAGATCCATTTCAGGGAGTTGGCTCAACTCAAGCAGATTGGTAGCGCAGAATCATTCATTTCAGAGTTCCAGAGGCTAGCCGTTATGGTAACAGATGTGTCAGAGAGCAGACTGACTATGTTATTCACTGAGGCCCTCATAGAACCACTACGGGGATGGGTGAAAGCCTACAAACCCCTCACTCTGCAGGATGCTATTAGCAGGGCAAGGGATCTTCAGGATTCAGTTCCCAAAAACAAATTCCCTATGAAAACCAATTTTCCTGTTAGGGACAAGGATAGGAAACCTTTCCAGCAGGATGTGCCCAAGGGCCAAGAAAACCTAGTTAGATGAGGACACCAGGAAAGATTTGAGAAGGAAAAAGCTGTGCTTCACTTGCCAGGAACCATGGGTACCAGGACACAGATGCGTCAGGAAGGTGAGGGCACATTACATTGAGGTGTATTCAGACAGTGACGAGGACGACGATGAGCAGGAGGCCACAGAAGAGGAATCACACCAGGGTGATACACCAGAGGGAGTCATTGCTACACTGTCTGGAGTACCGAGATTCCATACTCTCAGGGTCAGGGGAGTAGTGCAGGGTCACAGAGTAGGAGTTCTGATTGATGGGGGAGCCACCCACAATTTCATTGACTCCGCTTGGGTAGCCAAACGAGGTATTCAGACCGAGAAGTTCGAGGGATTCACTGTAGCAGTAGCCGGGAACTTCAGCATGGAGTGCAACTACTGGATCCCAAAACTGAATGTTGCCTTGGGTAACTATCAGATGACAGACTCTTTCTATGTAGTGGATGTAGCGGATACTCATGTGGTATTGGGTGTTCAGTGGCTTTACTCTATAGGAAAATACAATACAGATTACAGGGCAATGGAGATGGAGTTTCAGGGGCCAGATGGCAAACGGGTAGTTTTGAGGGGCATGAACACTTATCCCCCAAAACCGGTCTCGTCACAGAGAATGGAGGCAGTGCTTCGACAGGATGATATAGAATGGGCTGCAGAATGTTTTGTCACCTTCAGGAAACCCCCAGAGACCAGCTCACAATACCCCAGTGACATTCAAGCCTTTCTACAGAAACACGAAAAGGTTTTTCGGGACCTTCCATCAGGCAGACCACTAGACCGGGGCTTTGAGCACATCATCGAGCTAGAGGAGGGGACACAAGCC
>LPNX010719356.1:3568-21199 GCA_001517045.1 Pseudotsuga menziesii | reverse complement strand
TCCAATAACTTGACCATTAATTAGGAGGTTAACATAGTCCCTCTTATCAAAATTGTATTTTCCATTGTGACTCCTCCCAATTTCTGTAAGACATTTGAATTATAGTTTGTAATTAGAGTTAAACCATATGAAGTGTATGTTCAAAAAGGTAATATAGTTGCAATAATTCAAAAGAATAGGGTAGCCCTTTTGTATGCCATGAAACATTGTTCCCCTACATCTTGTGCACGCTAGCAAAAGGGAATTTACATATAAATTACATAAAATATATATGAAGAGATAACAATAAGAGTTCCAAGAAGCATTAGAGAATGACAGATATCAACTTAGATAAAACCACCAAATTCATATTTGACTTTGGACATAGCACTTATATTATTGATGTATGTGTATGAATGTAATGGAAATCTAGCTACAGTTAGCTTCCATTCTTAAAACGTTGCATGATAAATGAAAATTAATGTGTGTTAGTTTTCATACTGTAGTTTTCCATCTAACAGAACCACATTGTCATCAATCACATTACACCATTATGGAAATCTAGTTGGTGTTAGTTTCCATTCATAAAACATTGCATGGTGACTAAAAGTTAATCTATGTTAGTTTTCATAAGGTAGTTTGTCATCTAACACACCCACATTGTCATCAAATACATTACACCATAATGAAAATCTAGTGGAGTTAGCTTCCTTCTAACAACATGGCATGGTGAGTGAAACCTAACCTGCAATAGCTTTCATAAGGAAGGTTTTCATCTAACACAACTACATTGTCATCAATCACATTGCACCACGATGGAAATCTAGATGGAGTTAGTTTTCGTTCTTAAAACATTGCACAGTTAGTGAAAGCTAAAATGTGTTACTTTTCATGAGGTAGTTTTTCATCTGACACAACCACATTGTCATCAATCACATTGCACCATGATGGAAATCTAGCTTGAGTTGGCTTTCGTTCTTAAAACATTGCACTGTGAGTGAAAGGTGATGTGTGTTAGTTTTCATAAGGTAGCTTTCTATATAAAACAACCACATTATCATCAAATATATCACACCATGATGGAAATCTAGCTGGAGTTAGTTTTACTTTTAACAACATGGCATGATGAGATAAAATTAATGTATGTTAGCTTTCATAAGGTAGTTTTTCATCTACCACAACCACATTTTCATCAATCACATTGCACCGCAATGGAGATCTACTTGGAGGTAGCTTTCGTCCTTAAATGATTGCACGGTGAGTGAAATCTAATGTGTGTTAGCTTTCATAATGTAGTTTTCCATCTAGCACAACCACATTGTCATCAATCACAATTCAGCATGATGGAAATCTATTTAGAGTTACCTTTCATTCTTAAGACATTGCACGGTGAGTAAAAGCTAATTTGTTAGCTGTCATAAGTTAGTTTTCCATCTAACACATCCACATTCTCCTACATTATACCATGATGGAAATTTAGCTGAAATTAGCTTTCCTTCTAACAACATGTCATGATGAGTGAAAGCTAATGTGTGTTAGTTCATTGCACCATGATGGAAAGTTAGCTAGAGTTAGCTTTTTTTCTTAAAACATTGCATGTTGAGTGAAAGTTAATGTGTGTTAGTTTTCATAAGGTAGTTTTCTATCTAAAACAAACACATTGTTATCAAATACATAACAAGATGATGGAAATCTAGCTATAATTAACTTAACTTTTAACAACGTGTTAGTTGTCGTTCTTAAAGCATTGTACGATGAGTGAAAGAAAATGTGTGTTAGCTCATTACACCAAGATGAAAATCTAGCTCGAGTTAGATTTTGTTTTTAAAACATTGCACAGTGAGTGAAAGTTAATATGTGTTAGAATTCATAAGGTATTTTTCTATTTAAAAGAGTCACATTGTCATCAAATACATAACACCATCAAATACATAACACCATGACGGAAATCTAGTTGAAGTTAGTTTTATTTCTTAAATCATTGCACGATGAGTGAAATCTAATGTGTTAGCTTTCATAATGTAGTTTCCATCTAACACAACCACGTTGTCATCAATCACAATGCACCATGATGGAAATGTAGTTGGTTAGATTTCATAAGATAGTTTTCTATCTAACACAACCAAATTGTCATCAAATACATTACACCATGATGGAAATCTAGTTGGAGTTAGTTTTCTTCCTAACAACATGGCACGATGAGTGAAAGCTCATGTGTGTTAGCTCATTACACCATGATAAAAATCTAGCTCAAATTAGTTTTCTATCTAACACAACCACATTGTCACATTGCACCGTGAGGAAAATCTAGTTGGAGTTAGATTTCGACCTTAAATCGTTGTACGGTGAGTGAAATCTAATGTATGTTATCTTTCATAATGTAGTTTTCCATTTAGAAAAACCACTTTGTCATCAATCAACATGAACTATGTTGAAAATATAGCTAGAGTTAGCTTTCGTTCTTAAAACGTTGCACGGTGAGTAATAGCTAATGTGTGTTAGCTTTCGTAAGGTAGTTTTTCATCTAACATAGCCACACTGTCATCAAATACATTGCACCATGATGCAAATCTAACTAGAGTTAGCTTTCCTTCTAACAACATGGCACAATGAATGAAAGCTAATGTGTGTTAGCTTTCATTAAGGTATTTTTTCATCTAACACAACCACATTGTCATCGATCACATTGATCTGTGATGGAAATATAACTGGAGTTAGCTTTCATCCTTAAATTATTGCACGGGGAGTGAAATATAATGTGTGTTAGCTTTTATAATGTAGTTTTACATCTAGCACAACCACATTGTCATCAATTACAATGCACCATGATGGAAATCTAGTTAGAGTTAGCTTTCGTTCTTAAAACATTGCACGGTGAGTAAAGCTAATATATGTTAACTTTCATAAGGTAGTTTTCTATCTAAAACGGTCATATTGTTATCAAATACATTACACCATGATGAAAATCTTGCTGGAGTTAGATTTCCTTCTAACAACATGGCACTATAAGGGAAAGTTTATGTGTGTTACCTCATTACACCATGATGGAAATCTAGCTGGAGCTAACTTTCTTTTCAACAACATGGCACGATGAGTGAAAGTTAATGTGTGTAATCTTTCATAAGGTAGTTTTCCATGGAACATAACCAAATTATCATCAATCACATTGCACCGTGTTGGAAATCTAGTTGGAGTTAGTTTTTATACTTAAATCATTGCACGATGAGTAAAATATAATGGGTGTAAGCTTTCATAGTGTGGTTGTCCATCTAGCACAACCACATTGTCATCAATCACAATGCACCATGATGAAAATTTAGTTGGAGTTAGCTTTCATTCTTAAAACATTGCACGATGAGTAAAATTAATGTCTGTTAGCTTTCATAAGGTAGTTTTCCATCAAACACAGCTACATTGTCATCAAATACATTACACCATGATGGAAATCTAGTTGGAGTTATCTTTCTTTCTAACAACATGGCACTATAAGGAAAAGCTTATGTATGTTAGCTCATTACACCATGATGAAAATTTAGTTGGAGTTAGCTTTCCTTTTAACAACATGGCACAATGAGTGAAAGCGAATGTGTGTTAGCTTTCATAAAGTAGTTTTCCATGTAACACAACCACATTGTCATCAATCACATTGCGCCATGTTGAAAATATAGCTGAAGTTAGATTTCATCCTTAAATCGTTACACGATGAGTGAAATCTAATGTGTCTAAGCTTTCATAGTGTAGTTTTCCATCTATCACAATCACATTATCATCAATCACAATGCACCATGATGGAAATCTAGCTAAATATAGCTTTCGTTCTTAAAAAATTTCACGGTCAGTAAAACTAATGTCTGTTAGCTTTCTGTTGCAGCTGCAACAATTTCCCAAAATTCTAAAAAAAATTAGGACCCTCCTTTGCTTGGTTTAGTTTGATTTTCTGCTTGAAATTGGTTTCAGAAAGGCTTTGCTCATGCTTGGAGTGAGCTACCCGTTTTTTTGATTCCCCCTCTGATGCCTTAAGTAATCCACTTTTGATCAAGTTCTATCACCGCCCTTAAGTGCATTTGAAAACATGTTGGAATCGGAACATGTTTTGTTTTGATTCTCCGCCGTTGCGAACGGATCTTTCGTTTGGTCTTCCGCTGTTGCGGATGGAACTTTGGTTTTGGCCTTTGACTTTCCTTCTGATCCGTCGGCTACCATGTTTGGTTCTGCATCGGGGCAATTGTAACTTCTTTTCCGCCGTTATGGATGGGTTTTCACTTTCTTTCCGATTCATGTGTTTCGGCTATATTTTGGCTTTGCAGCGGAGCCTTTTACCATCTTTTTCTTCCGCCGTTGCGGATGGATTTCCGTTTTGACTTCGATATCTTTCCCGGTTTCGTTATTTTACTTCGGCGGCTATGGCATTGGAAATTTTTATCTTTTTCTCTCCGCCGTTGCGACTGCTAAAGCTCTTACCTCTCCGATCTAAAAGTTTTCCGATTCCGACTTAGGACCCGTCGTTGCGGGCAGGGGTACGCTTTAAAGTTCTGATGTGGCGGGTGGGAAAAGGGCTAGCCTTTCCGACGTAAAGTTGTTTTGGTTCCAATTCGAGCTTCACGGATGGATTTTTGTTATGAATCTCCGCCGTTGCGGAAGAGTTTGAGCTTTCATCCTCCGATTCAAAAACCTTCCGACGTCCGATTTTCTGATTTTGTTTTTCGCCACGCGGGTCTCCACGGCTGGGTCTACGTTTTTCCCGTATGCTGTAGCGGAAGGGAGATTACTTCCAGCCTCCGATGCGAAAGCTCACCAATGTCTGATATTTTCCCCTCGCACGTGCGATCAAATATATATACGGGGACGGTGTATTGTTTTTTATTGTCTTTTTTTTTGCTGAGCGCTGTCGCCATCGAGCTGTCGTTCTCTTGAGGTAGCGAAGGTCCCCGCTGTCGGTGTACCTACATCCAGGTGGAAGCTGTGGAAGCATCGAACCGTCATCAACCCGCCTTACTCGCTGTCCATGACAGGTAGGTTTTACTCACCTTCTCCCGTTCCATTGAGACATTTGATAAGGTTTTATGCAGTCAGTTTTGGTTGCGGTAGTTTGTTTTCCCTGGTTGTGTTCCTGTTCCGTTATTTGTCACGCTTATATAGGTGGGGGAGGTTTTTAATCTCTACTGTTAGCATGGGCGTTTTGACCCACGAAGTATTTTTTCTGCCGGCGGCCGTTGGTGTGCACCTTTGCGCATAGTGAGTGGGGGTTTGGTGCAGGCGGCCGTTATCGCTGCCTGCACCAAGCTTCCCTGTGTGGGATGATTGGTCTGCATGGGGAGGTTATGTGGTTTTTCTGTAAGCATTGGTGGGTTGCCCCTTTGTGTTGAGGTTTTCATATCATGCACATCTTCGAACCCCAGCCATTTTACCTATGCGGTCCTGCGCAAACCATTTTAGTGCTCGGCTTCGAACCTGGGTCGGGGGAGGAGGTTTATCATGACGCGTAGTTATCTTCCGTATTATGTGCAGGGGTTTGTTTGTTTGTTTGTTTGTTTTAATTGAACGTGCCATAGAAGCTCACACTTTCGAATAGCAGGCGGTTCACTGTGCCATGTCGCGCACTGTTGTTTGTGTTTTTGAACCCAAGCCAGTGGGGGAAAGAGTGATGTATCCTCGCATTTAGTCTGTTGACCATTAGATTGAGCCTGCAGTCCGTTGTAAGGTGTCGTTGTAAAAAATCACCTGGGCTTCGTCCCTTGTCTTTCCCGTGCAGCGAAAGGACCATGGCATGCATAGAAAGCAGAAATGGGTGGCCTATTGATGTAGATTTCCTTGTCATCTTGAATGTAGCTGATATAATTGTTCATTATCATATAGCAGTAGTAGATTGCTATTTTTACTATATGTGACATATTTGCATCATGCTAAATATAGACAAGGTCATTAAATGCTGCACTTTGGTTGTAACACTTCAGATTAGTTAGGCTATTTTAGGCTATCCATGCATACATTTATCTCTCTAACAAATTGCTATCATAATACACATTGAAGAAGTGAAACACTACACACTGTCATCTAAATATATGCACCTTGAATTTCTTAATGTTACAATGTTATATGGTAGGAATAATTCGAATCCACCATGTCCAAGAGGCAGAAGAGGAAGGCCCCTGCGGTCGAAGAAGGGCTAGAAGTAGAGGTGGTCACGAAGACCGAATACATATATGAAGACACTCAATGTGTTTCTGGTGTCGAACTCGAGTACAAATGGGGTCAAATTTATAGATTGATCTCCCGCAGGGAGGTTCCCGACATGGGCCTCGAAGAAGAATCCATCTATGCTAACATAGAGAAATCTTCTCTCATGAAGGTTGCCACCAAACTAGAGCTGTTCCCATGCTCTGAGGTAATTGGATGGATTCTACCCCATGCAGATACAACCACAATGATCCTCGGGAATGTTGAAAAGCAAGGCTATGCTGCTTATAGCCCTGGTTACGTGGCCCTGGCCTACCACTTGCCAGAATCCCAAGTGTTCTTATCTGATGACTGGTTAAACGGCATTAGAATGGATTTGATAGAGACCATGAAAAGAATGATGTTGAATGGAAAACATTTCAGGAACAGAGTGACAGGGGAATATGATACTGCAAGTTTAAGAGTTCCATACAGATTCATAGCTTTGATGCTCAACAGAATATTTGGAAGACCTCATGGCAGGTTGTTCAAACTGGAATGGATACCCATCATCTTCCATGTTGCAACCCAAGGAACAGTCTTCAACTTGGACAGCATGGTATCAAGCAGTCTTTCTTCTTGCTTGGCCGCAGCTTTGGGAGGAGAATCCCGAAAAAGATCTGAATTCTATATGAGTTCAATATTGATAGACTGCATACTGTGCAACCAGCCTTTCCTTGGTCTCAGGTGCATCTGGGACAGGGAAAGAATGCCTATTTATGCCGCTTATAGACCATTGTGGGCTCACCAGTACCATAGCTATTACAGAGAGGTCTGTGAGCACTTCATTATGCCACTATACACACTCATTTTCTGGAAGGAGTGTGACTACATGTCGGAAGAAGCCATGCAAGTAATAGAAGAATACGCAGATTATTACTTAACTGAAAATGGCATGCACTTCCGGATGTTTGGAGGATCAAGGACACCTTCACTGCTGCCCAAATATGCAACAGATTACATAGTCCACAAGGAGGTATTCAGACAAGTGTTCATAGATGGAATAGGCAGTTTTCTGTTCGAACATAAGAAGACTGCCTACCCTCCTTTTCCATTCAAGCTAGGAAGCTACAGATTCACCAAGGTGAAACAAGCTGCTGAATTCATAGAGGAGTTGGAGAAGTTCCATTTTGGAGAGATTCCTTTCCGAAGAAATGATACCCTCGGGAAAGTAGCTGAGCACTGTAAGGAGCACAAGGTGCATTTTGAGTATACCCACCATTTTGATAGGGAAGAATCTATCTTCCGAAATGCCCCAAACATGACAGCATTGAGGGGGAGATTCAAGAAGAAAATCACTACCATAGGTGGAAAAGGGGATGAACAGGCTAAGGCTGAGGAAGAAGCCCAGAGGCTGACGAAAGAAGCTGCAAAAAGGCTGCATACAGAAGAAGAAAGAAGAGCAGCTCAGGAAGCAGCCAGAGAAGCAGAGGAAGCAGCTAGAAAGGAAGCAAAGAGAAAGCTCGATGAGGAGCTCCAAAAGCAAGAATATGAAAGGACGAAGTTGACACAGCAGTTAGCTTCTGAAGCAGCAGTAGGGCAGACCCAGGAGGTGGAGAATCCCGAGATTCAAACCCCTCAAGTAACTGTTACCAGCATACCCCTGGTCCCCACACTCATGCTGGTCCCTTTTGTGCAGGAAAAGGGGAAGGAAATCCCTGATTTCAACACTGTATATTATGATAGGGCAACGAAGAGGACAGAGAAGAAAGTAGAAGCAGGGAATATGCCTGGCAAAATGATAACGGATACGGTTGTCATGTTAGGAACAGACCAAGATCCGAGGCTCACCCTGAGAGCTGGGACTGCACTTCTCCACGCCTCAGAAGATAATATGGACAAGGTGATAACCGACTTGGAGCAGTCCAAGAAATCCTCTGCCTAGTTAAAGGACACATTGAGAAAAGAAAGGGAAGAAAGAAACAGGCTCAAAAGGAAATATGATGATCTGCAAAGGGAAATGAAGTCCTCAAGAGCTGAAGTACAGGACCTCCAAGTAGAAATGCAAGTCAAGGAAACAACACAGGAGGCTCTAGAGATGGCGCAGAAAGAATGCCAAAATCTAAAGAGTGAGAAGGAACATCTACTGGCAAAGGTGGAGGAGCTAGAAGAGCAGCTGAAGATCCTCTTGTAGGCCAATGATATGCACACCCAGAAACTGAGAGAGGAACATCAAGAGCAGGTTTCTTCTTTGAAATCTGCTTTGGAGGAAGCAAGGCAACAACAGGTCAACCTCCAGCCATTTAAAGAGCATGTCTTGGCCCAGAAAGCTAGGATGTTGCAGTTGCAGATTGATATAGAGGAGGAAAGGTGTAAAGTTATCCAGATAGATGGTCACTTAGAAGAAATCCTGCAAACCTCTTCTTACTTCGTGGATAGATCACAGGACGTGCTTGAAGTCTTGACTGCCATAATGGCAATGCTGGAAAACAATGAAGAAACTCCAGCAAAGCTACCAGCAAAAGATAAATCAGCTCTCAAGCGGGATCATGACCTAGTAGAGTTCGCCATCAACACCGATGAAGACTTCAAGAAGACAGTTAAAAAGACAAAAGGATTATGCACCGAGTTTTTCAGAAGACTTCTCATCACTTACAACCGGTGCCAGATAGAGGCTGAGCAGAGACTTGATGCTTTCCCAGATCACAACGCCTTTATAGAGATGTTGCAGAAGAAATACCAGGAGGAGGAAGATAAGGTGCAGCATCTTACAGCCCTGGATGAGCAGATCATGAGGAACGAAGTAGACCACTTAGCTGTCAGTGTGCGGCTTTTAGATGACCAGCTTCGGTTAAATGCGCCCAGGATCGATGCTATCAAGAACCAAGCTGAGAAGTTTGAGATAAATATTCAGTTTTTGGAGCCTTGTACCTTTGAAGGTATCGCTACTGAAGCTGCAGCGTGGAAGAAATTCCTAGACAGCCAAGTGGGTCCCTCCACGTGAAGGACTAGTCACTTTTTGTATTTATAACAAAATTTGTAAAAAAAAAAACTTTTGAGGAAAGGTTAAGCGTTTGGAAAATGAAGCGTTGGGAAGCCCAAAGGTTACTTTGGGCAGCCCAACCATCTCACCTTTTGTATAAATGTAATAGACTAAGAGAGGAGGAGGGCTTTTTCCCTGTGAGACTAGTGAAAACATATTGTAAGAAGAACTATTTCCTTTTGCAATAGAAAATTACAGTTGCCTATTTGGAGAAAGCTTAGTGGAATATTCAAATGTTGTGCTATGGATTTATTGAAGAGGAACTATTTCGTTTTCAGCTTTATGTCCATTAACTATGAGACCGTTCTAACTCATTGAACCTATGTTCTTGTAGGAATGTTTTCCGGTTTATTTTATGAAGATTTTCCACTATGAGTAATGTATGCTGCTTATGAAACAGTTGGCTATCTTATTGTTGAAATATATTTAATCTTTCATGTGTTGTAGAGAAAATATCAGCTACCTGTAATTTCTATTTATAATACATGAATAATCCACATTACTCATAAATAAATCATATTCTGGCTCCCCGGGGATAGGTGGATAGATAAGTAGTTAGATGGATAGTTAGTTTGTTTCATTCTTGCATATGTGATGCAGATGCTTGTGAGCCTAAGATGAGAGGTAAGAACCTGTGCATCACATTGTGACGCTCCACGCATCTTCATCATCCTGCATTGTTAATTAGGCTTTTGCATTTCATACATTAAGTCAAAAATACAAAAAACTCGGTGGACCGGGCCGCAACCGGTAAAGCCTTTGTTTTGTTACTTGACCTACGATAGCTGGACCGCAAACCGGATGGATTCCCTATACCAAACAGTCAACGGGATAGTTGGGAACGTTGATTGGGGAGAATCCCTTATTGTTGTCCCTTGCGAATTTCTAGGCCCCAACACTTTCATAAGGTAGTTTTTTGTCTAACACAGCCACATTGTTATCAAACACATTGCACCATGATGAAAATCTAGCTGGAGTTAGTTTTTCTTCTAACAACATGGGACTATAATGGAAAACTTATGTGTGTTAGCTCATTACATCATGATGGAAATCTAACTAGAGTTATCTTTCCTTTTAACAACATGGCACGATGAGTGAAAGCTATCGTCTGTTAGATTTCATACGGTAGTTTTCCATGTAACACAACCACATTGTTATCAAGCACATTGCACCATGTTGGAAATCTAGTTGGAGTAAGTTTTCATCCTTAAATCGTTGCACGGTGAGTGAAATCTAATGTGTGTAAGTTTTCATAGTGTATTTTTTCATCTAGCACAACCACATTGTCATCAATCACAATGCACCATCATGGAAATCTAGCTGGAGTTAGCTTTCGTTCTTAAAACATTGTACGATGAGTAAAGCTAATGTCTGCTAGCCTTCATAAAGTAGTTTTTCATCTAACATAGCGACATTGTCATCAAATACATTCCACCATGATGGAAATATAGCTAGAGTTAGCTTTCCTTCTAACAACATGGCACTATAAGGGAAAGCTTATGTGTGTTAGCTCATTACACCATGATGGAAATCTAGCTGGAGTTAGCTTTCCTTCTAACAACATGGCACTATAAGGGAAAGCTTATGTGTGTTAGCTCATTACACCATGATGGAAATCTAGCTGGAGTTAGCTTTCCTTTTAACAACATGGCATGATGAGTGAAAGATAATCTGTGTTAGCTTTCATAAGGTAGGTTTTCATGTAACACAACCACATTTTCATCAATCACATTGTGAAGTGTTGGAAATTTACCTGAAGTTAGCTTTCATCCTTAAATCGGTGCACAATGAGTGAAATATAATGTGTGTAAGCTTTCATAGTGTAGTTTTTAATCTAACATAGCCACATTGTCATCAATCACAATGCACCATGATGGAAATCTATCTGGAGTTAGTTTTCATTCTTAAAACATTTCACGGTGAGTAAAAGCTAATGTGTGTTAGATTTCGTAAGGTAGCTTTCCATCCAAAACTGCCACATTGTCATCAAATACATTACACCATGATGGAAATCTAACTGGAGTTAGCTTTCCTTTTAACATGGCACTATGAGTGAAAGCTTATATGTGTTAGCTCATTACACCATTATGAAAATCTAGCTAGAGTTGGCTTTCTTTTTAACAACATGGCACGATGAGTGAAAGCTAATTTGTGTGATCTTTCATAAGGTAGTTTTTTATTTAACACAACGTCATTATCACATTGCACCGTCATGGAAATCTAGCTGGAGTTAGCTTTAAACCTTAAATCGTTGCACGGTGAGTGAAATCTAATGTGTGTTAGCTTTCATAATGTAATTTTTCATTTAGCACAATCACATTGTCATCAATAAAAATGCACCATGTTGAAAATCTAGCTAGAGTTAGCTTTCGTTCTTTAAACATTGCGCGGTGAGTAATAGCTAATGTGTGTTAGCTTTCATAAGGTAGTTTTTTTTCAACATAGCCACATTGTCATCAAATACATTACAACATGATGCAAATCTAGCTAGAGTTAGCTTTCATTCTAACAACATGGCATGATGAGTGAAATATAATGTGTGTTAGCTTTCATAAGGTAGTTTTCCATCAACACAACCACATCGTCATTGATCACATAGCACCGTGATGGAAATCTAGCTAGAGTTAGCTTTCATCCTTGAATCATTGCACAGTGAGTGAATTCTAATGTGTGTTAGCTTTCATAATGTAGTTTTCCATCTGGCACAACCACATTGTCATCAATCACAATGCACCATGATGGACATCTAGCTAGAGTTAGCTTTCGTCCTTAAAACATTGCACAATCAATAAAGATAATGTCGGTTAGTTTTCATAAGGTAGTTTTTCATCTAACACGGCCACATTTTATTTAATACATTACATCATGATGGAAAAATAGCTGGAGTTAGCTTTCCTTCTAACAACATGGCACTATAAGGGAAATCTTTTGTTTGTTAGCTCATTATACCATGATGGAAATCTAGTTGGAGTTAGCTTTTCTTTTAATAACATGGCACGATGAGTGACATCTAATGTGTATTAGCTTTCATAAGGTAGTTTTCCATTTAACACAATCACATTGTCATCAAGCACATTGCACCGTGTTGAAAATCTAGCTGGAGTTATCTTTCATCCTTAAATCGTTGCACGATGAGTGAAATCTAATGTGTGTAAGCTTTCATAGGGTATTTTTCCATCTAGCAAAACCACATTGTTATCAATCACAATGCACCATGATGGAAATCTAGCTAGAGTTGGTTTCCATTCTTAAAACATTGCACGGTGAGTAAAGCTAATGTATGTTAGTCTTCATAAGGTAGTTTTTCATCTAACACACCCACATTGTCATCAAATACATTACACCATGATGAAAATCTAGCTGGAGTTAGCTTTCCTTCTAACAACATGGCACTATAAGGGAAAGCTTATGTGTGTTATTTCATTACACCATGATAGAAATCTAGCTGGAGTTAGCTTTCATTTTAACAACATGGCACGATGAGTAAAAACTAATGTGTGTTAGTTTTCATAAGGTAGTTTTCCATGTAACACAACCACATTGTCATCAATCACATTGGGTTGTGTTGAAAATCTAGCTGAAGTTAGCTTTCATTCTTAAATCATTGCACGGTGAGTGAAATTTAATGTGTGTAAACTTTCATAGTGTAGTTTTTCATCTAGCACAGCCACATTGTCATCAATCACAATGCACCATGATGGAAATCTAGTTGGAGTTAGCTTTCGTTCTTCAAACATTACATGGTGAGTAAAAGCTAATGTGTGTTAGTTCTCATAAAGTAGTTTTCCATCTAACACTGCCACATTGTCATCAAATACATTACACGATGATGAAAATATAATTGGAGTTAGCTTTCCTTCTAACATGGCACTATGAGTGAAAGCTTATATGTTAGCTCATTACACCATTATGAAAATCTAGCTGGAGTTAGCTTTCTTTTTAACAACATGGCACGATGAGTGAATTTATCATTACCAAGTGGTTTTGTCATTATGTCAATATTTTCTCTGCTGTAGGACAATAATAAAGGCAAATGTCTTGATTTTCAACCAACTATTTGATGTAATTGTGATGAACTTCAATATGCTTAGTTATGGCATGATAGACTGAATTTTTTGCCATTTTGAGGGCACTCTGATTGTCACAGAAAAGTGAGGTTATCACTGCTTGGTCAAGTTAAAGATCGACCAATATTCTTCGTAACCACATTGCCTCACAACCTGTACTGAAGTCTGCCTTGTATTTTTTGTCAATGGAGGATAAGGCAACTATAGCTTGTAGATTACTTTGCTATGAAATTACCTTCCTAAACCAAGAGTGAACACATAACCTGTTTTTGACTTCCTTGTATCAACTAATCCATCGTAATTGAAATCAATATGCTCTGCTAGCATGGAGTCAACATATCTCTGATATAGAATGCCAAAGTCAAGGGTCCCTTTGAATATTGACGGACTCATTTTGCAACTTGCCAATGTAACTCTTCAGGATTAGACATGAATTGAGAAAGAGACAAATCACTAAAAAACATAGATCTGATTGGGTGGTAGTAAGATAAATCAAACTACCAACCAATTTCCAATACAATGACTCGTTGACTAGTGGTGAGTCCGTGTAAGTTGAGATTTATATGCCAACTTCCATAGGTGTAGATGTAGGATTACATTCAGTCATTCTAAATTTTTTGAAGAGTGCTTTGGCATACTTGAATTGTGATAAAAAGATAGCGTACTTAGATTGCAAAAATTCTACACCTAAACAATAATGAAGCAAGCTTTAATCAGTAATTTCAAAAATAGATCAAATATCAAATTTCACCTGTTGAATCTTGCTGGCATTGCTTTTGGTGATGGGAAGACCATCAACATAGACAAAATAAGATCAATATATCATTGTCACTATTTTTGACGTAGCAAGTGGGTTCATAATAGGTTTTTCTAACTCTAGAATCTCTAAGGTATTGATCAAGTTTGAAATACCAGGCTTGAGGAGCCTGCTTGAGTCCATACAGGGACTTTACCATCCATACAAGGACTTTACCAACCAACAAACCAAATGTTTCTTTCCAAAAAAATGAAACCCTTGCGGTTACATCAAGGCACTTTTAACATCCATCTGTATATCTTCCATCCAGAATGAGCAGAAATGGAGATAACTAGTCGAAAAGTTACCATTTTCGTTGTGGGGGAAAATATTTCTTCACAGTACACCCCTTCATCTTGTGCATATCCTTTGGCAACAAGACAAGCTTTGCATTTGTCTTAAGAACCATCTAGTTTATATTTGACTTTTAAAATCCATTTACAACCAAGTGCTTTCTTCCCTAGAGGCAATGTGGACAAGACCCAAGTCTTGCTTTTCATCTATGCATCATATTTCACTTTCATGGCAACCTCTGATTCAAGTTTTCCTTTGGATTCTTCAAATGTGCTAGGTTCAAATACCTGACACAAAAACATCAGAAGTTAGAGAAAAATTTATATGCTCACTGCCTTGCACAATTTGTTTCCTCAATCATGTAGTCTTTCCTTCTAGTGCCTTTGGCAACTCATCTTCTCAATATCCTTCCATCATGGTATAATACCATTTCCATTTCCTTTGTTGGCCCTCTTGGTCTTGCTGTGAAGATCAAGAATCCCTCTTTGTTGTGAATATTGAGAATCCCCCTCTTCTTCACCAAACCCCTCCTTGGAACTTGACTCCTGTGATGTTTCCGGCTCTGAGTCCTGTTTGATTTCAACACCAGAACTTGTTCTTGAATGAGCAACAATTTCCCATACACTACTTAGTACTATCCATAGATTTACCATCATCATAGAAGAATGATATTTTCTCATCTACAACATCTCTATTAATCACAATTTTGTTCGTAGAAACATCCAGTTATTCATTAGGAACGTTTTTCCTTGGGAATATTTGCAAAAGCAATACAACTGAAAATACAAAAATCTCTTACAAAAGGTTTTCTACCTAACCATGAATCCTCAGGAGTGATATCCTACAAATATTTACAAGGAGTTTTATTAAGGATTTAAACCACAACATTCACTGGTTTTTCCCAGTATGGCTATGGTACATTTTGGCTGTGCACCATGCACTTTGCCATCTCCACAACTATATTATTCCTCCTTTCCATGACTCCATTTTGTTGTGGAGTGTATGGAGTGGTATACCACCTATGTATACCTTCCCTTTTGCAAGATTCTTTGAACTAAGTTGAAACAAACTCACCTCCATTATCATATCCTAAAGCTTTCAGTTGTTTACTTGTTTGTTTTTCTACCAAAGCTTTTCATGTTACAAAATTTGAACAACAACTTGACTTATTATTCATAAAACAAACCCTAATTTTCCTTGAATAGTCATCAACCAGTAATAGGAATTACTTATCTCCATATATTGTAAGTGTTTTCATTGGACCATGCAAATCAACATGTACTATGTCCAAAACTCATTTGACTTGCCATGTTTTATTGTCAGTATCAAATGAAAGCCAATGTTGTTTTCATAACTGATAGCCTGCACGTATCTCTAACAATCCTACACATAACCAACAACCACGGGGACTTCACTTAGTGAACCTCTCACATAGCACGTGAGATCATGGGATATTAAAGAATACCCTTAATTTCCAAAGATATTGAACCAAAATCTTTTTGTTGAAACCCCCTCGCAATACTTAAAACCTCCCCCCCACACCTTTTTATACCTCAATCCTTATAAACCACCCTACCCACCCCCACCTTAAACCCCTCATCCCCCCAATACCTGCAATATATTGGTTCAATTTTTTATAATTTTAAAACCCACAATATGAACTAACGTGATATGATATTGGTCAACAAGTGAAGCCCCCGTGCCAACAACCAACAGATAACCAAAAATTCCGCCTACTGTGCATTAACAGCTCACAGTCTGGACTCTGAGCCATGCAAAGGGTCGAGGGATTAAACAGCAACATCAAACCCTGCAAACAGACTGGCCAAAGAACAACTTGGCCTCATAGATTAGTGACCGAACAAGTTAAAGCAACAATAACAAAACAGTGATAGAGCTCAAATGTAACAAAGGGAAAGAAAAACACAAGGCAGAGTCACTCAACCAAACAACAATTCCTACCCATCAACCAAAAACAATGCATCAAAAAGGAAACATAGAGGAAGGTATGAGTCTACCTTTATCCAAACATAGCTGAACACACAATTTGGATGCAGTTCCAAACTTTTCAATAGCCAATAGTCAGTCAACAAAAACACTTACAACCCAGGATAACAGTCATGGCCAGGAAAGCACTTAACTGAATGTGCAAAGGGTCGAGCTCTCAACTCCTCAAAGCCAAAATGAAAGAAGACGCTACAAGGGAGAGAGAAGGCTAGGTTATGAAAAGCACTTATCAAAAATCAACCATCAGATGTCTCACCAACAGACCTGATCAAACATAGTACACCCACTGCCCCCATGCAACGTAAATGCTATTCACTAGGGCCAGTACAGAGGTGGACAAGTGGTAATCCCAAACACCAATAGCCAAACACCGAAATCCCAAGGATGGCTTGGCAAGGCCAATCATGTCCAAGATCAAACTTCCAAAACCTAGTTTCTCAAAGCCAGTCATTCCAATGATTTTTATAACTTCCATGGGGTTAACACTAGTTAGGAACTTACAAGACCACACATAAACAAGATATCAGCTAGCTACTGTAGATTTAAATGAGATGAGTGCCAATTTGACATTATTCACTGTATATCTAAATCGTACTTGTCATCCTAAAGTATTTAATTGCAAAGCTCTGAACTGATTTTAAATATTAGAGCAAGAATATCTTGCATATACAGGTGAACACAACAAACTGTATATAGATAGCAATGTTATTCATTCCTCAATCAGTGCTAGGTAAGCTACTGCATAAAACCAACTTATTGTTACAAAAATTGCAGAAAATAGTCAACAACGCAGGGACTAGGGAAAATGGATGGAAATTTTACAGAAATAGAAATTTGTATATCACATGAAGAAAACAAAAGTAGATATAGGCACCTGTAGTAGTGCTCCAACATCCGGCTTCTCCTTTAAACCATCGAGAATATCAGTTAGTTGTGACCTAAATCACCATACAGTATAAAAATATTTCGTGTGAAATTAGTTACAATTCAAAAATGAAGAATAATATTGCATTTTAAGAAGAAACATGAGCAAAATATGACATGTTATGCTTTAGTGCAAATTTTTACTTCCGTTTACAGTATGCCAATAATCTGTATTGGATGTTGCAGGTTATGGTAACAATGGCCTTATAGCTAGTTGTTACCGAGCAAACTAGTTGGGTAGCCCAGTAAGCATGTAAGAAGGATGTGACCCAAATTCCAATGAAAACCCCTATGTTGCCAGGAAACCTGGGTACGGGGACAGGTATTGGTACGGGTACGGGTATGACACTTTTTGAAACAGGGTA
>LPNX010719346.1:1302507-1334695 GCA_001517045.1 Pseudotsuga menziesii | reverse complement strand
GAGGGGGATTGTTAGAATAATCCGTCAGGATTATTGTAAATAAATAATAGGAATATGAATAGATAGGAAGGAGAAAAGGCTGGTAATCAACCGCCTCATGAAATATATAAATATAGGCATTTGCATTTGAATAATCAATTAGAATCGGGATTTATTACCAACACTATATCTTAGCTTCATTTTGCATATAAAGTTCAATCTCAAGAGATCTAGCCTAAAGTACCTTACTTTCGCAAGTAATTTAGTGAAAATTCATAGCTTGATGTTAAGGTAGTTTCATTTGCTGTTAAATAATTTTAATATTCTACAATATCAGTGCATTTTAATTGGCTGCACAAATAGCAAGCCAAGATCCCAAGGAAAGCTTGCTTTCCTTGGTTCCTTTTTCGTCGGTTTAGCTAGTTTAATTTCATTATTTTTTGAGATAAAGTAGGCTGACCCAAAGGTACTCTTAAATTTATTTTGGGAATTTGTTATTCTAACATTCTCACTTTCCTTTATCAGTTCTGACAGAGAATAAAGGAATCTGCTGTCCAAAGTGGCTTTTGGAGTGCTCAAATCCCCCCAGGGGTCTTTCTTTTGTCACAAAATTTGTAAAATTTTTGTATAACTGTAAGATCTTGGTTTCAGCCTGTATAAGGACCAAGAAAGCACTGATTTATCAGTGCTTTGATATTTTAACTGCTGTAATAAAATAATTCTTTGGATAGGCTCTTTCGAGCCCATTCCCCATCCCCCCTGGGGGGATTCGTGTCGGTGCCATTTTCGTCATTTTCTGCTTATTTATTTTTCACTAGAATTGATCTGATTTGCAGGGTAGTATACTTGATCTTGTTTTTAATTCCATACTCCATATCTTACATTTCAAAGTAATCATAATACTTACCCCACGATTTCCCGAGTGACCCGCAAGGGGAAAGAGATTCGTGGTAGGATTAATCAGAAAACCAGATTTGTGTAGTTGTTTTATTTTTCATCTTTTGTTTATCAGCAATTTAAAATTAACTCCTCGATTCCCCGATTGAGATCCACTTGGATCGAAAGAGGTTCTTGGAGACTTTTTTCTTTTAAACAAGAACACTTAGTTAAAACTTATTAAAATTTACAAGACTCTAGTGTGTATGCTCTACAATTGGCTGTGGTTCATCCGATCAGTAAATTTGTATCAAAATCACTTGGGTGACTAGCATAATTAGGACTCACTCTCCCCAATTGACAAACCATCAGGTGAAAATACAACACCTCGATCGAACCTCTACGGTGGCAAAATACCCAAAGGAAGCGGGAAATTACTGAAAAGTGACCTCGGGGCATCGATCTCTATCACACCCTAACAGGTGCATTATGAACAATAGCCCCAAAGACTCCATTTCAGCCCACATATTCCTTGCGGGTAGCCGTAAAGGTTTCGTTTTGGACATACTCCAAGTACTCTCAGGTATATCTGGAGTCCCCCCTTAGCCTAATTTAATCAATTCATACTTCAATTTTAACTTAAAACATACCAAGATGCAATCGCAAAACATCCACTCTGAGCACATGCAAGCACATTGATCATTTTGATTTGACTCCATTCTAAGGAACTGGTCATTTTTGCTATATATATATATATTGTGTATCATCTTTGTGCTTTCGTGTGTTTATCTTCGTATCTTGTCATATTTAATTGTTTATAGTTAAAATATTCAAACTCCTAAATAACTGATTCAGTTTAACATCACCACACTAAGAAATCATCCTTAGTAACTTAATAGGGTCTACCCCCCTTGGCTTCGTTAGGAGTTGAGCCTAAACGAAGGAGTCAAGAACAAGGTGACAACCTTGACTCGAGACTTGCCCCCAAGGACACACCGAGTGGCTTGAATATTTCTGCCACGTGACCCAGGTGTGTGAAAAGGTGGCAACACTTCCTCACTTTTATTGATGATTGTTCACGGTACTGTTGGATCTACTTCATGAAACAAAAATCAGAAGTTTTTGAGACTTTTAAAGTTTTTAAATATGGTTGAGAACAGTTTCAATAAGAAGATCAAGTCAATAAGATCTGATAAGGGAGGAGAATACATCAAAGGATATTTTTGTAGTTTCTGTGAATTAGAGGGGCTTCGAATGGAACACTCAGTTCCATACACACCACAACAAAATGGTGTGGCTGAGAGGAAGAATAGATCACTGAAAGAGATGGAAACATGCCTTCTCCATGCCAAGCATCTACCTCCTTCTCTTTGGGCTGAAGCAGTAAACTGTGCTTCATATTTGCAGAATAGGGTGCCCCACAAGTCAGTGGTTGGGGTGACTCCATTCGAATCACTACATGGGTATAAGCCCAATGTCTCTCATCTGAGAGTTTTTGGTTCCAAATCTTGGCCCAGAATACCACTGGACAAGAGGAAGTCCTTCTAAGCCCAAAGTAGTGAATGCATTCTACTGGGATATGCAGAAGATGAAAAAGCTTACAAACTGATGGAGGTTTGTACCATAATATGCTTCATTGAAAGAAGTGTGCATTTTGAAGAAGATCGGCTGCATGATACTCCTCTAGCAACATAGGAAGGTATAACTATTTCTCTACCTATTTTTGATAATGATGATGATGTGCTACAAGTTTCAGATTTATATGAAGAAGATCACATTCAACATGATCCTGCTATTGAGACTGAATCTCAAGAGATTCTAGATCCAGATCCAATACCTATTCCTAATCAAAAGCCTAAACCTAGATGGGTTTCAAAATATTATTGATGCAACTGGAAGAGGTGCTAGAGATCCATAAGATAGAAGAAGAACAACGGTTCTAGTATCAGAATGAGGATGTTGCACTATCTATCATAGATTCTCTCTCTACAATATGGTGCAATAAAGTTCCAGGTCGGTGCTACTTGATGATAGCGAATGACCAGCTACATGTCCCACAGAAGCAGAAACTTGATCATTCCCTACCTTCACCATCCAGCAGAGATAAATAGATTCATCGGTTCAAAATTACATTGAGAGGTCCACTGATGGACCATGCTGCTGCATAGAGCTGCAATTTTGCAGTAGTGTTTTTACTCAAGTTATTTTTCTAAGGAGGAAGCTTCTTTCTTCTAAAGATAGCTTGCATATTCCTATTTTCCCACTTATTTTTTAGGGGCAGGTTTTCCCATGAGGTTTTCCCCTATTTCCTTAGTTGTATTAATCATCATTTTTTATTATCTTTTAGATTGTATTTGGGTGACCTATGGTCTTGTTACCAGGGCCCACAGTTGTCCAAGTTAGGATTCAGGGGGGGTGTTAGGATTATTAATCCTCCCTTGGTCAAATGTCTATTAGATTAATTATTGCCTAACTTAGGAACCTTAATTAAATATTTGGGTCCATTGGTACAATTGGGTCCACTTGGCCTAATGGGGCCACATGTACCAATCACTAAAGTGTGGGGAACACTACTAGAGGTTATCTACCACTTACTGCATGTGCATGCATCAGTTTGGCCACCTCCTAGACCAATCCTTACATTTTAAGAGCCACGGGGAGTCCCGGAACCAACCTACTTCAGTTAGTTGGAGTTAGTACTAGTTAGTCTCAGTTAGCCCTCAGTTACTTTCAGTTAGTTCTCAAACAGTTAGCTAGCACATGTCTTGCATGGATAATGCATGGATGCATGTGGAGTAGGCACCTTTTCCCACCTAACACACTCAATTGCACTAAGTTAACTAGCTGTCACTATTTGTTTGTGTTGGTTGGACATTTGGGAGTTGATTTTGGACTCCGATATTGATTGGGAGACCATGAGTTAGAGATTCAGTTAGATACAGTCATATCCACTTGGGAGATTCAAATTCATACCCCATGCATTCGAATTCTTCCTATGTAAACTATTGTAACACCAGATATTATTATTGTGAATGATACTATAAATTCTTGAGCAATACTTGTCTGATTCCTGTGTGGTTTGTTTTGTTCAGTTTGTATCTTCATTCTCCATCTATTTGCTGCAAACATTATTAGAACTATCTGCTTGAAGATCTAAATGACATTCAAATTCTAATACCTTGGGAGGCTCTAAGCCTCCCAAGGCCTATTATAGGCCCTTGTTAGGCCTTGGGGGCTTGGATACCTAGCCACTAGTGCCTATTACAAGCCTTGGGAAGATTAGTCAACCTACTAGTGCTTTCTACAGGCCATGGGGGCTTGTATACCCATCCCACAAGAGGCTTAGTTAGCAATTGGGGGCTTGAAACATTGAATTTAAATTTTGTACTATGTGCATTAGCTACAGTGACATACAAGAAGTGATCTCCCATCTCTTCATTAGGCCATTAGATGTTGCAAATCATAATGAGATGTGGTTGAGTAATTGCATTGTGGGTGAAGTAATGTGCATCCACAATATACATCGAAAGATGCAAGGTGAATTGTAGAATGCATGTGGGGTCATAAGTGGGGTATCATGTCAATATACTAGGTAGAAATATAAAGGGGTATAAAAAAAGTAAATGAAAAAATGGATACATACAATATATAGTGAAAATAGGTTTTTTTTTTTAAAATTGGGAAGGCATAATGAGAGGGGGTTAAAAAAACGATTTTGGGAGGTATTTTCCAATATTTACTGAAATTAGGGGTATTGTTTCATATGCCACGAATGAACACATTATGTTAGAGATTCATTGAGTGAATACCTCATGTGTATTTGAAGGTCATATTAAATGGTTTTTCATGCTTGGTTATGTCCTAAATTTCACTTGGAGGGATACTTGGTATAAAAACTCCATACAGATATGAATATGGTATGTAGTGTGTGTTTTTGCTTTTGTGCTCATTGCAATCCATCTTCTACATTCATCCCACACTCTATAATTGCATGTCTTCTACCCAATAAGATTTATAGTTAGATGCAAGAAGCACATAGGATAAGATTGATCCTATGTATTTTTCTTGGAGAGTACGATTCATTGAGATAAAATTTTAATCAACATGAGTGCATTGATCAACAACTACAAGTGTGTTTCTTAAAATTTAATTTCAATAACTTGGAATCACCATATCTTACTCACTCGATATTCTAAACAATGTATGATTGGATTGTAGATTTTTGAATACTCATTGACAAGCTCTTCCATCAAAATTTCATTTTCTAAAACATATAATATTAAGGATAAATATATCGAATCATTGGGATTGGTTGACATGAGACTTATATATTTATTTCCCTACCTTTTTAATCCAATTATTTTTCAATGTTTTCCATACTCTTGTAAGAAGTCTATCCTCTCCAATTGACTTAACTATACACCTTTATCTATGAAAGAGTTGAAAGAGATGAGAATTATGTTTGAATTTATTGCAACAGTACTTTTATGGATCTATCTTTGTTTTTTAGTTTTGTTTATACATTGATGATAAAAATATACGTGACAATATACCTTGAGATGTTGATGTAATTGTAACTTTGGAATGTATTCACTTGTATTTCTTATGTATTGTAACCCGATGTTTATTCCGGGATGTATTTGTAATGTACTTGAGTCATGTCATGCCCCGAGGTTCCTATCGGGAGTTTCTATAATGTAAACAAGTCATGTCAAGTCAAGGTGGGTAACCCTCCTATTGTCTAAGGGTTAAAGTCCCCGCAGTTCTGGGGCACTAGGGTTATTAGACTCACCTAGTGAAGTCGGCCCTAGTTGGGTTTAGTCAAGTTGAGAATTAGTATAAATAGAGATCTAGCCTCTCTATTTATCACACACTCACTCACATTCAGTTGTAGCACATAGCCGAGGAAGAGAAAGACACTAGGGCAAGGAAGAAAGAGGTTACTGCGGTCGGGAGATCATCTTACTATTTTGGGTTTCACTTTTGGTGCTGATTCGATCTCTGAGGAAGTTGCGGGGTTTTCTCCATTTATGGTTTCCTCAAGGAAAAACACTATGTTCATTGTCTCTTGTGTTTGATTGCTGTGCTTGTTTTTCTCTCAATTAAAGATACTAATGTTATGCTAGCTTAATGTTAAAAATCTAACATGGCATCAGAGCTAACGAGAAGAAGACACTATGCAGCTACGGGAACTAGGGATTCCTATTTTGTGGATCTCTCTCCATAGTTTTTCAGAAAAAGTAGGGTGGAATAACTCTCCTCCCTAGGGTGCATCTTTCTGTCGAAGAAGAATCCAATTATGAGGTTTTTTAGTTTTGGACCCGACACTGCTACCGAAAATTAGGGCTTTTCACAGAAGTGTAATTTTTCAGTGAGCCCAGGCCTGGATTGATCTCCTCCCCAAAAATGAAGTTAGGGATCAAAATCAAAGCATTTGGTTGGACAAAACTCCAGAAAAGAAAAACCCTAATATGCTCCTGAACCAGCACTGCAGGATTTCAGCTCCAAATCCAGATCCGACATCTTGACCTGGTAAGATCTAAATATTTTGTATTTCCATTTGAGGTTCTCAGTTAACATGTCTCATCATACCAAGCTTGATGAAAAGCTTAAGGGAGATAATAACTTCCGAGCCTGGAAGTATAGGATCTCCCTGGTCCTGGAAGAAAATGAGTTGGACTCCTACATCCATGAGGAGGTTCCAGTTCCAGAGGGAGATGAGGCCAAGGCCTTACATAAGAAGAAGTTGGTTATGGAAAAGAGGATCATTGCTGATTCTATCAAGGATCACCTCATACCATAGGTGTCCTCCCTCAAGACACCTAAAGCCATGTTTGATTCCCTACCCAAACTGTTTGAAGGGAAGAACATCAATCAGAAGATGACTCTAAGGAACAAGTTGAGGAATGTAAAGATCTAGAATGAGGAGACCATCTAGTCATACTTCACAAGGGTATCCTAGATAAAAGAACAGCTGGAAGCAGTAGATGAAGAAGTGGAGAATGCATAAATTGTGATGACAACCTTGAATGGCATCCCTAGGTCATGGGATTCTTTCATCTAAAGAATCTGTGCTAGGAAGAAGTTAGTTAAGTTTAGTAGACTGTGGGAAGAATGTTCACAAGAATAAGCTCGGATAGCAGCTCGAGATGAAAATATGGGAAGTGAAGATCAATCTCTCATAGTACACTCCAGGAAAGGAAGAAGGGAAAATCATCATCACCAAGGTAAGCATTCTCATCATAAAAAAATTCTTGTAAGAAGGGATCCATCCAAACTCAGATGTTATACATGCGATGAAATAGGACACTTTGCTAGAAATTGTCCCATGAATAATAATGGATCCAAGAAGAAGAAGAAATCCAAAGGAAGACATCATGCTCACACTACTAAGGAAGATGATCCTCCCACGAAGAGAGTAAAACAAGAAAGTGAAGACTCTTCAAGTGAAGATGAATATGTTCTGATCTCCACTCTCACGGGAACTGTCACTCATGGAAGAAAATATTGGCTTCTTAACAGTGGTGCTTCCAAACACATGACAGGTTTCAAGGAATCGTTTGAGAAACTAACCGAACATAATTCACCCCATAAGGTGAAACTTGGGGATGACTACCAATATCCCATAAAAGGTAGTGGTAAATCCTCCTACAAGCTAGAATCTAGAAATTCTATGAAAATGAAGGATGTCTTGTTTGTACCAGGACTAAAGAAGAATATTCTATCCACATCGGCATTGGATGCAAAAGGCATAAGGGTTGCAATTGTAGATGGCCAAGTCCTCATGTGGTCAAGAGGAAAGACTATTGACGATGCAATAGTAATTGGAGAACAAGAAGAAGGTTTATACAAATTGAAGGTCCATCTAGAACAAGCTTTGGTCCATGACACAGTAGAGCCAAATGAACTTTGGCACAAAAGGCTTGCACATGTGCATTACAGAGCACTAGCACTTGCAAGCAAAGCTATTGAAGGTCTTCCAGAAATTCAAGAAAAACATGAAGGGGTATGCAAAGGATGTGCGAAAGGAAAGAATACAAAGAAGACATTTACCAGTAGCAAGAGAAAGGCAAAAGGAATCTTGGAAATCATCCACTCCGATGCATGCAGACCAATGTCATCAAGTTCACTGAGCGGGTATGTATAATATGTTTCTTTCATTGATGAATTTTCTAGGAAGACATGGATTTACTTCATGAAGAACAAAGATGAAGTTTTTAGCAAGTTCAAGGAATTCAAAGCCTTGATAGAGAACCACACAGAAAAGAAGATCAAGACCTTTCGATCAGATAATGGTGGAGAATTCACATCAAATGAATTCAAAGACCTATTCAAAGAATCAGGGATTAAGAGAGAGTTATCCACTCTATATAATCCACAACAAAATGGGGTTGAAGAAAGGAAGAATAGAACTATCATGGAAGCTGCAAGAGAAATGCTTCATGATCAAGATCTTCCCAAGCATCTATGGGCAGAAGCTTCCAGAACAACGGTGTATGTACATAACCATACTCCACATAGAGTACTCGAGAATAAGACACCTAAAGAAATATTTTCCAGCAAGAAACCAGAAGTAAGCCATCTTAGAATATTCAACTGTCTAGTGTACACACACATTCCAAAAGAGAAGAGGACAAAACTAGATCCTTCAGGAAAGAAGGGTATATTTGTGGGATACTCTGAAAGCTCGAAGGCTTACATAATATACTTCCTAGGATTCAAGAAGATCGACATCAGCAGGGATGTAACATTTGATGAAGACACAACTTACAACAAATCCAGAAAGATAGCCGCTGAAGAACCTGAAGAAGCAGAAGCACCCAGAAATCATGATACAACCATGAATGAAGAAACTCAAGAAGAAGTTGAAGAACCACAAAGACCTGTAGATCCACCTCAGGAGCAGAATCCTCACTAGAGGAAACCTGCTTGGGTATGAGAAATCATCCAAGGTGTGGAAAGATATGGGGCTCCAGAAGAGAATCATAGAGAAAGAAAGAGAACCAGATCTTGCTCCGGATATGTAGCTTTACTATGTGACTTTATCAATGAAGAACCTTCCAATTATGAAGAAGCGATGGAACGAAAAGAATGGAAGGATGCTATGATCGAAGAGTATCAATCGATCATGAAGAACAATGTTTGGGATGTTGTCCCAAGACCAGAAGGGAAGTCAGTTGTAACTTCCAAATGGATCTACAATATCAAGCATGCTGCAGATGGTAGCATAGAAAAATATAAGGCAAGATTCATGGCTCGTGGTTTCTCATAGAAAGAAGGAATAGATTATGAAGAAACCTTTGCACCTGTAGCTAGATACAATTCCATCAGATCAATACTTGCTCTGGTTGTAGTAATGAAATGGAAGATACACCAAATGGATGTCAATACTGCTTTCTTGAATGGTGTAGTGAAAGAGGAAGTGTATGTAGAACAAACACTCGGTTTTGAGATACATGACAGGCAGTCTCATGTGCGCAGAATGAAGAAATCCCTGTACGGTTTGAAACAGGCACCCAAGACATGGTATGGCAGAATTGATAGCTTTCTATCCAGTTTGGGATTTACCAAGAGTAAAGTAGATTCCAACCTTTACTACAAGGTTGAAGATGGCAACCCAGTGATGCTCCTACTATATGTAGATGATCTATTTGTAATAGGTATGGATGGGTTGATTAATGATACAAAGAGAAAACTTGCTATTGAGTTCGAAATGGAGGACTTGGGTATGATGCATTATTTCATAGGCATGGAGGTGTGGCAGAATGCGGATGGAATCTCCCTTGGACAAGGGAAGTATGTAGTAGAGATCCTGAAGAGGTTTGGGATGATGGACTGCAAGGCCATGACTACACCTATGGCATCGAACCTGAAGCTATTGAGTGATGCTTCATTAGAGATGGTTGAATGTACGATGTATTGTCAGATGATTGGGTCCTTGATGTACCTGATGAATACGAGACCAGACATTTTCTTTGCTGTGAACACCTTGAGCCAGTTCTTGAAAGATCCGAGACATGTTCACTTGATTGCTGCAAAGCATATTTTGAGGTACCTGAGGGGTACAATTGATTATGGGCTCAAGTATGAATTGAATCAGAAGATTAACCTGGAGGGTTATGTTGATTCAGATTGGGTAGGCAGTGCCATCAATAGGAAAAGCACTTCAGGGTGTTGCTTTAGTATGGGATCAGGTGTGATCTCTTGGTTTAGTAGGAAGCAATCCTGTGTGGCACTGAGTACAACTGAAGCAAAGTATGTCGCAGCTTGTTCAGCTAGTTGTGAGGTAGTATGGCTGAGGAAGCTACTGTTTGGTTTATTTGATCTCCAAATGGATGCTACTTGTATACATTGTGACAACCAGAGTTGCGTGAAGTTGTCAGAGAATCTAGTGTTCCATGACAAGTCGAAGCATATCGAGATCAAGTATCACTATATCAGGGATATGGTGCAGAGGGGAGTAGTGAAGCTCCAGTATGTTGCGACGGAGGAACAAATAGCTGATGTGTTAATGAAACCATTGGCTAGGGTGAAGTTTGAGTACTTCAGGGAGAAGCTTGGTGTTCTCCAGATCGAGGTTTCCTCCAAGGGGAAATGATGAGACCCAGAGCCATCCTGACATGGTGAGAGGATTGGTTCCTTCCATGGTCATATGTAATGGCTGAGCCATTCTGTCATGGTGAGAGGATTAGTTCCTTCCATGTCAGATGTGAGTGTTGAGCCATTCTGATGTGACTGTAGGATTGGTTCCTACATGATTAGAAGTAAGCACTGAATGCCATTCTTGGAATGGAGGCACTTGGTCAGTTACCAGGTAGCTCAGTCTGGGACTGGGGGCCATTCTGATATGATTGTAGGATTGGTTCCTACAAGATTAGATGTGAGTGCAAGCCCTTCTGACATTGGTTGTCAGATGTAAGTGCAGAGCCCTTTCGGCATGAAGGATTGGTTCCTTGCATGGTCGAATATAAGTGTTGAGCCTTTCTGACATTAGTTGTTAGATGTAAGTGCAGAGCCTTTGGGAATGGAAGAATGGTTCCTCGCATGGATGAATGTAAGTGCTGAGCCTTTTCGACATTGGTTGATAGATGTGAGTGCTGGGCGTTTTTGATAGCGTTGTGGGAGGTGTTCCCACATGGTCCGATGTGAGTGTTGGGGATGCCTTTCTGACATTATTATAGGATTGGTTCCTACATGATCAGATATAAGTGCTAGGTGGGCCATTTTGATTGAGGGTCAGATATAAGTGCTGGAAGAAGACCTACATGGAGGCTAGTCCTACAACCAACATGGAAAAGGGATGGCTCTGTATAAATTCATGGGACGAGAAGAATCATGAGATAACACCCGTGAAGATCTAGTGATGATGATCCAACAGAGATGATCCAGATCGAGGGATGATCCAGATCCAGTGATGATGATCCAGATCGAGTGATGATTTAGATCCAGGTGAAGATGACTTGAAGATGAAGGTGACTTGAAGATAGAGATTACTTGAAGGTGAAGATGATGAAGACTCGATGATGATCCAGATGATACAGAGAAGAAGACTTGTGCTGATAAATTGTGTCGAGAGAATACCTTCCTAGTTAAGAGGGAGTGTTCATGTAATTGTAAATTCGGAATGTATTCACTTGTATTTCTTATGTATTGTAACTCGATGTTTATTCCATGATGTATTTGTAATGTACTTGAGTAATGTCGGCCCCCGAGGTTCCTATCGGGAGTTTCTATAATGTAAACAAGTCATGTCAAGTCAAGGTGGGTAACACTCCTATTGTCTAAGGGTTAAAGTCCCCACAGTTCCGGGGCACTAGGGTTATTAGACTCACCTAGTGAATTCGGCGTTAGTTGGGTTTGGTCAAGTCAAGAATTAGTATAAAGAGAGAGCTAGCCTCTCTATTTATCACACACTCACTCACACTCAGTTGTAGCACATAGTTGAGGAAGAGAAAGCCACTGGGGCAAGGAAGAAAGAGGTTACTGCTGTCGGGAGATCATCTTACTGTTTTGGGTTTCACTTTTGGTGTTGATTTTATCTCTGAGGAAGTTGCGGGGTTTTCTCCATTTATGGTTTCCTCGAGGAAAAGCACTGTGTTCATTGTCTCTTGTGTTTGATTGCTGTGCTTGTTGTTCTGTCAGTTAAATATTTTAATGTTATGCTAGCTTAATGTTAAAAATATAACATGAGAGAGAGAAAAGATCAAAGTCCTTGGTCTTGTTGGTCCTATGGATAAAATGGGTCGTTTATCCACCTTTATGGTACACCTTGGTCTAGTGGGTATGGGGGTTTCCTTACCATATTTTTGTGACCCCTTTGGTTGACTTATGGTCCTTTATCTTCTACTTGGTCCTAGAGCCCTTATTGTGTGTGGTATCTTGACCACCTTTGGTATGATGACTTAACCTTATTATTTTTATTGTTTTATTGTTATGTGACCATATGACATATGGTACCCTACTCTAAGTCAACTCAAATTTATTTTTTGTTTTATTATGTTAACCATCCTAAAACCTAGAGTTGCCTAAGTTACCGTTCTAGTATAGATATGATCTTTGTTGGTCGCCTAAGGTTGTTGTTGCTATAAAGTGGTCATTTTTGGACCTTTGTTGCTCTCTTATCCTTATGGACTGAGTTGTGATTGTATTGTCCCTTCTTGGGCAGACTATGATTGTTAGAGATTGTTTTGTTACCTCCTTGGGTAGGCCATGACTACTAGTTACTATCTTGTGACCTTCTTGAATAGGTTGTGATTGAAGATGAACCCTCCAGATTAAGTTGTGACTGTTTTGGTGACTTGCAAGCTAGGTTGTGGATTCCTGGAGTCTTCCTTGACTGAGTCATGGTATCCCTGCCTCCTCTCTTGGTCTTCTATCATGGGTGACACCTCTTCTAAGGTTGATATACTTGTGTTTGATCTTCCCAAGATGGGTCGTGGACTGTTTAAGCCCTCTAGGGCTAGGAGGTGACTGTATAAGTCCTCTAAGGGTAGGTCGTGGATGGTAAAATCCTTATAGGGATTGGTCGTGGACTATGGGTTCTCTTCCTCATTGAAAAATGACTGTTGAAATCCTTTCAGGCTATACTGTAGCTTGTTGAAAGCCTCTAAGTCCTAGGCATAGCTTGTTAAGCTCTCTAAGAGCATGCCCTGACTTGTTTAACCCCTACAAGTTTGGGCCATGGGATAAGGTAGTCTATACTATATATGCCATGTTTGACCTTTCCCTAGTCGTTGGTACTTTCTCTAGAAGACTATGACGGTGGTGACTATTGTTTCTTGACTAAGGATTGTGGTACTTTCCCTAGTAGGGAAATGGACTGTGGTGACCTACTCCAGATAAGTTATGGCTGCTTGTATCCTCTAGGGATGATCCTTGACTGTGTTGAGTTTGTTGTGAAATATTAAGGGTATCTAACTGTACTTGGGACTTGGTGGGATGTCTTGTTATTACTATGGGTACCTAGCCTAAACCATCAACACTTTAACTCTCTCTCTTTGTCAGGGCATGTCTTCTAACAGCTTGTCCTTATAGTGACAAGAGATGACTCAAAATGTATGAGTATAATGCAGATCCAAGCAAGATCTACCTAGCATTACTATTTTTCTTTAATTATTGTTCATTAGTTTAGCTTCATTTTAATTTTTTTATTGTTTATGTTATGTACATTGGAATTGATAATTCATCTCAAGGACCAACTTTAATGCAGTGACCAGTGGAGTGTTAAAGTTGAATGAGATGAAAATTATGTTTGAATTTATTACAACAATACTTTTCTGGAGACTAGCTTTGTTTTTTAGTTATGTTTATGCATTAAAGTGTAACTTTTTAATTTTTCTTATATCAACCCTAACCTAACTCAAACTTCAATAATAAAAGGCCATGTTCACTTGATTGAAATGCACCTTAAATAATTACAAAAACATGGTCCCATGTCTTGGAAAAAATTATTATTTCCTTGGTCATATTAAATCTTAATATGATTGTGATATCATTGCAAATTTGGAAATCTTGGAAATTCAAATTGGGACCATATTCCAACTGTGCCAATACCTAAGATGGTGTGTGATGTAAAGAGTGTTTGTATTCATTGGGTAGAGAGGATTAAGTTATTAACTCTCTTTTACCAATACTACAATGAAACTTTTACCACTCAAACATAATGCACCTACTCCTATAGGTTTGTGCTAAAGACAATTCAGGAGGGGCAAAATTTTGTTGGGGTAGAAACCCTTTACGTTACACTATGTTGTATCGTATCATCAACCATATACTTTTCCCTTAAGATTGTGTATTTGGTTTTGCATGTATAATGTTGACATTTAATGTTAGTTTAATATGTGTAACTTTAAGGTCACTACTCACATTGATATTTGATAAACCATTAATAAAAGGCCATGTGGCATCAAGTTTTTGCATCAACAATGTCACGCATATGCCATGTGTGTAGGATAGATGAGTAAAGTCTTGTTGAGAACATTAAATAAATATTATAAGGACACATAGAACACTCAAGGAATTCCATATTACCGTGTTGATGTCACCAAACAATACATAGGTGATGCATGAACTAATTAGGATTGAGGTTGTACAAATGATTCAAATAAGAGGCCATGGATTCTGTCAAGGGGACATATCTAGTAGTTGGATTCTTGATTGGTGGTTGTAGAGTCATAAATTATTCTTTAGGTATTAGGTTACACATTTTTCACCTAACCACCCCCCTTAGGTTACCTAATCCCCATAACTAGCACCGAAATTTTCCTAGTGACACCCACATCCCAAGTTGGAGGCCAACGATACCTTCAAGAACTCATGTATGGTGTTATGGGATGTTGTTAATTTAATTATATGCATAAAATATTACTATACATAATAATACTTGAGTTTATTTTCCATACATCCCTATCCATACAATCCCCATGATCACAATGTTATCCCCATGCAGAGAACAAGGAAACATTAAAAGGTTCTAATTCTTTGGACATGGCAATTCCCTTTTTCTAAAATTTTCAATGTCTGAGCATAATCAAAATATATAATATTTCATGGAAAACAATAACCATAAACCTCACTATTGATTCAATACACACTTCATGAGAAATACATGGGTGAGATGTAATATTGAAATTAATGTGTATGTTACTCACTAAACTAAGGGAAGTATGTTAAATAAGTATGAATGCATATTTCAGTGGAGATTTTTTCATTGGGTAAGAAAAATAGTAATGTTGTTATGTTAATTTCTTGTGGATGAATTTTCCATTACTCCCAGAGTATGGTTCATGATTTCACTACACACCATGGACACTTTGAAATTGTATTATGGACCCTTCCTTATATAATGATGATTAACTTTCAAGTAGTATGGAACATTTCTACATTTGAGAGAGATGATTGGTTGTACCCCACCTTATTGGTACAAACCTTTGGTCCTTATGGTTATGTCTTGTGGGTAAAGGGGGATCTATCTGAATAGTATTATCGAAATCCTCTAGATTCTCTTTTGGTTCTTTAATAGTTGATAGTGGCCTTGAAAATTTCTTGGAATTATTGTTTCACAAAGGTGTCGAGCTTAGATAAATGGTCAATATGGGAATGATGTTTCACACGATGTTGGTAGAACCAACCATGTATTTGTCATATTTTTCTTTCTTGATCAAGGGGAGTTTAGGAAGACTAGAGGAAAGTGAGACATACCGAATGTCTACAATAGGTATATCAACTAGATGTCAAAAGATCAGAAGAAAATTCCATAAATGCATGGATTTTTTTCTCACTGAAGGGGGTCATGTTCTTATGATGATGAGACCATAGGAGACATCGAGGTTCCCTTGATGTACAAACATCTATTGAAACAATGGGTACCTAAGGATATTCATCAACTAAACACATATTTTTGTGTGAATGAGAGGATATATTGAATTTCACCATCGTCATTACATGGTTTGGGTTTGTTTTGCATGGATGGCATAAATGTTGGTTACGATAGTTGTACAAAATTTATGGAGTATGTTAGAACCTGTTACAACTACATAGATTGGATGTGACTGGTCCAATATACACGAAGTATGCATAGATACAAATTGTCTGCAAATTATTTACAATTGAAAGACACAAATTAGAATAAAGGAGGCATGATGTACATTTACGGAAGGCCAAACGTTACAAGGAATATTGTAGGGTTTATAAAAAGTACACAACCATGGTCTACAATTAATAAACCCAATTTCATATTTGAGGGGCGTGAAAGAAATTGTGTTTTTGTATGTGCCATTAAATCAATAGATCCAGGGGAAGAGTTGCTTATTAATTACAATTTGAATCTAATAGATACAAACGTGGTTACTATAGGAGTGGTACATATAACAATATACTCAACCTTTAATTAATGAATATAATATATTATGTATTTTTTGTTACTCTATTTTTCTAATTTTGTAAAAAATTTCTATATTTATGTTTGAAGGTAGATATCGGGGCATCTCCCCAATAGTTGATCAGAAGAGTACACCGTCCTCAAGGAAGCATGTATACATCATTGTAATTGTATAAATATAATATGAACACAATGTTTATTTGTTATGTTTTTCATGAGAATATTAGTTTCGTTTAGATAATGCTATATTTAATTTTGTTGTAGGGTGTTGATCAGGGAAACTCCGTACCAGTAGATTAGACAACACCTTCCTCGAGGAAGCATGCATACCTCATTCTAATTTTACTATAATATGCGCAATATGTTTTTATTATTATTTATTTTCGTGAGTATATTGGTTTCATTTCAATAATGAATTATGTATTTTTCATCACAAGCTAGTGATTGAGGCATCTCCCCGACAGTTGGTCAAAGGAGTAGACCATCCTCGAGGAAGCATGCAAACCTCATTGTAATTTTACTATTATAATATGTGAAATATATTTTTTCCTAATTTTGTTAAAATTTTCTATATTTAAGTCGCAAGGTAGAGATTGGGGCATCTCCCCAACAACTGATCAAAGGAGTATATCATCCTCGAGGTAACAAGTATACATCATTGTAATTGTGCAAATATAATATCAACAAAATGTTTATTTGTTATGTTTTTCATGAGTATCTTTCTTTCGTTTAGATAATATTGTCTATATTTTTGTTGCAGGGTGTTGATTGGGGAAGCTCCTATGACTGAGGTTAAGGATTTCACCAACATACTAAGGTTTTTAATCAGATTGTAACAAACTGTACTTACACCCAAACGAAGCTAATATTCTAAGAAATAATGAAACAAGGTTCAATTGATTGAGAGAGCATACCTATTCCTTAAAGGATGGTCCTAGCTTCAAATTTTCTTCAATCAAATGCTTCAACACCTGCAATAGACAAATACCTTTCTCAATGCACCTTTGGATATTATAAATATGAGATATGAACAAATAGAAGAATTGAAACTTGACATAAGCACAAGTTCATGAAAATAAATAATTCAATAACCAAAAGTTTACACCATCAATTGGGAAGGAAATAATCTATTTATTGATCAAATGCTTGAAACACGTACAATCACCTCAGTCTGAAATGCACTTCCTGAAACCAAGTTTCGGGTCTCCTTGCTCCTCTTCTCCAACGAGAATCCTCTAGCATAACAATATTACCTCCAATGGTCTCTCCTCTCTCCTCTAGCCTCTCATGTTTTTATGGTTAAATTAGAATAGAAGTTATGAGGTTGGAACAGTTAGGGAAGGTGGGGAAGTTATCATATCGACCTCAACCACCTCTTAATGAACTTGTTTTTTAGTTTTACCGAGTTTTTAAGGGACACAGGGGGTGAAATAAGGGAAAACTGCATGTAACACACAATTTTTTTTATAGGAAAATCACATGTGCAACTTTTTAGGATAAAACATGAGTTTGGTGTGGTCAACTCGCGTGTAAAACACTAGTTGTAAGACTACCACCTATGTGTATGCCCCAAACTCCTAACAAAAAGGCATAATTGATAGAATAAGCATTGGATGATTAAGACCATGTCGTTCTATAGAAACTGAGCTCTTCAATCCATTTGTACCTTTGTGTGGCAAAAAATTAAGTATCACCACTTAGATGGAGAAGTTTCAATTCAAGGGATAACAGATTCCCCCAATGTGCAAGATCAAAGAGAAAGGATGGTCGAAATACATTACACTAGAAAAGATGAATGCAAAGGACTCAGAATCAGGGATGCAAGGAAGTACCTTAAATAGACAAATAAGAGGTCATTTTACAATATCATCACTAAGAGGATTCCATGTTAAAAAGTATGGAACACTATCTCTTTTACAAGATACATATACATTATATGATACAGGCCACATGGACTCGAATAATTTACAAAATTGGATCGCAAACACATGAGTGCAAAGGTAGATCTTCAAATATGGAGTTGTGTCACAAAGTATGGCATGATCTTTCGCAACTTAGGTTTTATAAGCTGAAAACCCAAGGTCATCATCCAAGTCCAATGAAGAGTACAAATCCTAACCATTTGAATAAAGGATTTGAAGTCGAACATGGAGGATACCGTCGGAGTACATGTTGAAAAGGTGAACCAATAACCAACGCAAGGGAAATCACCAAGAATGAAAAATGGATCCCAGGGTACTATCCAAAACTCTAAGTCTTCATCCTGAAGTAACATTAGCTGGAATCGATGGGGAGAAATTTGTGAGAAGGAAGGCTTTGATGAATCCTTCAACATCTCACACGAGTAAATAGGTAGACTATATGGAAGACGATGGAATAGATCAATATTAGGGATGGTAGACATAAAAGGGTTAAGAAAAACTACAAAATGGTCGACTGAGGGTAAATATCCTTAAACAGTTAGCATGACACAAAAACTGACTCATGCAACATTAGACTCAAAGGAAACAATGATACAAATATTAAATGTAGGAGACATTAACAAGTTCTCCATATGATTGGAAGAGTAACCAAATTGAGGAGTAAAAACTTTGAGTTCAGGCTGAAACCTAAAGAACAAAACTAAAACCCAACTGTTGAGAGAGTCAAGATGGTGCTTTTTTCAAGGAAAATGTGAACTGGATACCAAGCAACTAATAAATTTATAGAGATCATTCCCTTCCCTTTCTATTTTTAAAGAATATATTTCTTGTAGAGGTTTAACAAGCCCAAAAAAGAAAACTCAGGACCCTGTTCATTGTTAAGAAAGCTTGAAGAAGAAATAGAATAATGCTTGATAAACATTGATCCATGGATTTTACGATCCCAAAATGGTAATTTCTTGCTGGATTTTTCACAATTTGAGAGTCTGAAAACACCAAAGAAGACTCTGGGGGGGAATTTTTTCATAGAGTTAGTCTCGAAATTCCAAAAAAGTATAAAATAATCCAAAGGAGAACTCTCTTAGCTAAGGAGAACTAAGGTATTCCTTTTTCGTAGTTAGTCGGTAAGGTCTAAAAAAGGGTTAAACTATCATCATACTGACGCTCCTTCAATAAAAAGCGTAAAGATTTAGTTTAACGATTGTGAAGGAAATAAAGATCACTCATGTTCTTCCATTTATTTGCGAGTATGGGGCAACAAATAGTAAACTCGATGCCTTTGTCTTGATTTTTAACGAGCATGAAAATATAACAAAGAATGCTCAGAATATTTTCCATGTTTCAAGATAGAGCATGAAAGAGAAACAATAAGCTCAAACATGTTCATTTTTCATAAGTTTAGTCTCCCAACCCCGAAAAAGAGATAAACCTATACTTGGAAATACTCTTCTAGTCACGGTGAACTAGAGTATTCATTTTTCGTAAGTAATCCACATGGTCCGAAAAAGGGTTAAACTTATACCAATGTGGATGATATTTCAATTCCTTTAATGAGTTTGAAAGAAAAAGTAAAATCAACAATATAGTCATGTTTAAGGAGTCAGACCAAAGCTTAAAGGTAACTGCATATAATGGGAGCTTTATAGAAAGGGTAGTCAACAAAAGAATGAGCATGAGGTTCATCTTTTCACATATAAGAGAACTAAGGAGGCTCTTGAAACCTAGAAACTTGCAGCATGGGCACCATAATGACAATAAAGGTTCTAACTAGGGTATCCCATGTGGGGTAGGTTCTAGTCCATGGAAGAACAACGGCAATTGAAGGGTATTAGGAGGTTAAAAATTGCAGTCCATGGAAAAAAGTGAGTCATACGGCTTAAGATGGAATAAAGTATAAGTGAAAAATGCAAGGTGACGATATCCTATCTTATATGTCGTGATATAATATGAAACTTTTCATCCATAGGTGTGAAAAAACATGAAAAAAATCATTTAACTTTCAAGACCTAACCAAAAGATAAAACATCATTACTTATTATAATAAAAATGAAATGAAACTATATAAAGTGGGTAAATATTAATTTTTTTTACCACATATAGTAATATTTGGTTAAAAAACTTAAGTTATTTTCCATTTTACTTGGGAGTGAAGAAAAAAACCCTAGATCTTCAACTGCACATTGTGATCAAACAGGTGGACCATTTCTGAAACCGTGAGTTGTAGGGAAACAATCTCTCTCTCTAATTCATTTTCATATGATTTATTTGATGTTTTTTTATGCAATTTTTTAATGTTCTTATGGTGTTGTAAAAGGGAAAATGCGTATAGATAAGTGGAGGCTTGTGCACTCACTTGTTTGCATAAAACATGCTTGTGGACAAGCTTCCACTCGTGTGTGGCACACACGTTGTACAACGCTGCACACACATTTTTCACAAGGCATAAAAAAAATTTGAATGCTGATAAATAAATGGCTAAAAATTTGCAAGTATGGAGATTGTATGGTGTGAAAGGGAGCATGAGGATATGTAAATAGATGTTATGTGTGACCCATTGACCTAAAATTCCCTACGTTGGTGTGGGTTACTCAAATTTGTTCGCACGAGAAATATGCAGGCTCAACCAAGACTCTTGCAGACACTAGTAAGGTATTGGGATCCCGAACAAGGAGTGTTCAATATTCATGGTGAGATATTGGAAATCACCATGTAAAATATCTACTTTATCACTAGCTTATCACTTCATGGGGTAGTTGTGAGCTTAACCGGTTCAGGCCATGGCATTGGTGCACTGAGTGTGCAATACTATGTGGTTACCTATTGCATGCCAAGAGCACAAAAATCCAGAAGTCAGATTGTTGTTTAGAAAATTGCAATTTTCCTATTGAAAGTCACTATGACTACCATCACACGGGTTGTAGGTGTGGTGGAATTACACTTGGATACACGCAACCACATGCACCTTGGTGTAGAATGATTGTGGAACATAGTTTTTGATTAGTGCATCAGTTTTGTAGTGAATATAAAGAAATAACTTAGTGACCGGAAGTTGGGAAATAATAAAAAATTTGGCTATCCTAGCATTCTAGCTGCATTTTTCTTTGATTGGGTTCCATATTTGAGCCCTAGAGTGACCCTCCCACACTCTCATCCTCGTGAGCCTAGAATTACCAGGTGGGGTGATGTCTTGGTGAGGTAGGGGGGTGAAGATACCAAAGGTGGATATGATGACGACTTGCAGGTGTGGTGGAGTTGACAAGTCCTTTCTTTTGAGTAGTTTCCATATGCAAAATTAGATTTTCATGGTGATCCTGAACTCATGCTTCCTCCAGGAGAAGCATGGGGAGAGATTGGTATGTTTTAGTTTTAGATATATTCATTTTTTATGAGTTTTTATGAGTAATATGTGCACATATGTATATCTATGAATCTAATCCTAATCATAATGTATGATGCAGATATTGGACCAGTACGTCAAGATGGCCATCCCAATATTTTTGTACGACAAATCAAGGCAAGCGGAGTTGATGCCATGCTTAGGGCTCTTGAGGGAAATATGGCTCGACTAACTAATGGCATTCCTACCCTCTAGATGGATAAAATTTTGATAGAGATGAAAGAGATTGTAGTGGGGGTATCCTCTGCATGGTCGAGATTTCTCTGGAAGGTGTCTAGATCTGTCCTTTGTTATTGAGAAGTAGTGGAAGAAGCAACTAAGGCTTCAACCTCTCCTTAGGATTTTGTATCATCATGTGGGATTATGATCCCACTTTTGTATTTTGATATGTACTTATTGACTGTATACATGGAATTGGACTCAATCTATATGTTTTGGACCTATTATATNATATTATTTATTTATTTATGGCGATTCATATTTACATGTGTTTGTGATGTATGTATGTCTGATTATTTTTAAAGTGTATGAGATAAATGCCAATCAAGAACATAGTTTGCATATGCATTAGTTAATATGTTTAGATATCTTGAAATGTGTTTATATGTAAGATAATCAAATTGTATTTCAAGTAATGTAATCTTTAAAAAATGACGAAGTAAAGAAGGATTCCTCACCTGATAATTATATTTAAGTAGAGATACAACTAAATGAGAGTCAAAGATAACCTCGAGACATGAAATACCGTGAGAAGTAGCATCTTGTAGTAGCTCAATAACAACACTATATTCATCCATGTTGTTAGTAGCAAGGCCTAAACAAGCACGTCCTGAAGCAACTAGTTGACCTACGGGTGAATAGATAACCCAAATAGTCAAGGAGAGATTGCAAGTATGATGGCTAGCACCATCATGAATCCTATGAAGCAGTTAGTAGAAATCTAAATCACAACCAAAATTACATGAGAAACACTAAAAATATATCAATTTACAAAATTGTACAACTATACACAAGAAAAATCATATAGCCTAAGCATAATAATTTTTTAGGTAGATCCCATTTCGAGGCTCTGGAAGCTTGTTTCCATCGTAATCCACTAATTCATATTCCCCTTTCTTCAGAACTTTAGACACTATGTAGGGTCTGAGCCACATCGACTTAAAATTACCTTAACCTAAGGGTTCTTTGTCTTGGTCATAAACTAAAACAAGATCTCGATCACAAAAAATTCTAGTTTTAACTAATTTATCATATTGACTCTTTACCCGTTGTTTTCGTTTTTTGTGAGTGCATCTCTGCGTTGTTAATCTAAATATTATAAATGCAACAAACATTCTTCCAAAGTAGAGGTCTCGGGTAATAGTTATATAGCGAGCTTTAACGATGGTATTTTGCATGCAATAGGTGTGATCACGTCCACCTAGTGAGCAAGTTGGAAAGGAAAAAAACATGTAGCAATTTTGACAGTGGTTTGATATACCCAAAGTGAAGGATAAAGCATAATGTTCCAACTAGATATACTAGCATTGATTGTCTGTTTGAGAATGGTTTTCAAGGTTTTATTAACAACTTCGACCTCTCCATTCGCTTTTGGGTGAAACAAAGATGAATTAAAACCAAGCATAGTAGCTAATTCGACCATAATTTTATTCTCAAAATGAATTCCATGGTTAATGAAAATATTCTTTGGAATACCAAACCTATAAATAATATGATTGAATACAAAATAAGCTGATATTTCACTGTCATCCTTTACGATAGGCATTTCCTCTTCCCACTTAGTAAAGTAGTCAACGACAACAATGATATATTTATGCCCCCTCAGCCGAAACTGGCTTGCATGTCATGTAATTCACCCCCCACTTGGTGAAGGGCCCTACCGATGTGATGGGAAATAGAGGAGACAGATGTGATTGCATTTTTTTGGTGTAAACCTGACAAGGAAGGAAGCACTTAACAACCTCCATGCAATATTTAACGATGGTGGGCAAAAAATAACCATCACGTAATATTTTATGAGTTGTTTCCAACCCAAACATATGACCCCCACACGCTCCACTATGGGCACCATTCAAAATTGACTTGGCCTCCTTGTGAGTAAGACAATGATGCAAAATTGAATCTACTCCTCTTCTATATAAAGTATCACTAATGATGAGATAGTTGTTTTCATTAAGTCGTAGTTTTTGTCGTTCTTCCCATGAGGAGGTTACAGGACACTTCAGAGTTTGGAGATATACCAGGATGTCTCCATACCAAGGATCTGAGGTTTAAATTAAGAAGACATGCTCATCCAAAAATGATTTGTCCTCTGGCATAGGATTCTCGTCACTAGGGAACTCAAAAGTAAGATTCTCGAACACCAAATATTTCTTCGACTTGGAGGATTGAAAATTAAGGTCAAAATCTTGGAGTATGACAATCCATTTGTTGAATTTTCCCTCAATTATACGTCGGGTTAAAACATATTGAAATGTATTTACATCTACAAAAATAGTGGTTGTTTGAAGCAAAATATAGTGATGCAACCTATGAACAACATATACTGCTACCCAGGCCAATTTCTCAACATGTGAGTAGCGAAGTTCAAGCCCTATAAGAGCTCGACTAAGGTAGTAGATGACGTGCTCCTGAAGTTGATCATCTTCATAAACCAACACTTTTCCAATCGTATAATCAGATGTGTCCAGATATAGGATGAAATATTCAGTGTAGTCTGGTGAACGTAATAAAGGGTTTGACAATAATGTTTTTTAAGGGCATCAAATGATTGTTGTGTGGCTTCATCCCATAAAAATGGGGTGTCTTATTTAAGTAGACATATAAAATATTTGAATTTTTTTTTGTAATTAACTATGAAATGTATGATAAAATTGGATTTTCCTCGTAGACTCTAAATCTATCTGATTGTTCAAGGAGGAGTCAATTTTAATGGATCGAACATAATGACTTTGTTGGACACAATAAATCCTAATAATCATATGACACGTTTATTGGGGTTTAAACATATCTTGTAGTGTCTACATCATTCAAACCCTAACCCTATATGAGCTAGGTGATCCTTTCTCTTGTGAGAATGTGCCAAATTAAAGATTATCTAGGTAGGGTTCGACTATATGTTTAATATCATGAAAGGAAAATTTTATGGCTTGTTGAAAGGTAGCTCTAGATTTATTTAGACCAAAGGGAATTTTCTTATGCATGAAGGTACCCCATGGACATGTAAAAGTGGTTTTTTGTTGGTCTTTGGGTTTAATTTGGATTTGATTATATCCCGAGAAACCATCCATAAAGGAAAATATCTCACTACCTTCACATGTGTAAATTATATGATCAATCAATGATGTGGGGTAGTTATCTTTAGGACATGATTTATTTAAATATTTGAAATTAGTACAAACGTGGATAGTCCCTTGTTTCTTGTCGATATGAATGGGGTTGGATACCCATTCTATCGACGAAATAGGATAGATGAACCTAGATTTCAAAAGATTTTCCACTTCAACTTTAATAGTTGCTTCCTTCCGAGGATTGGCGAGACGTAGTTTTTGTGGAACTGGTTTAATGTTAGTATATGTATTTATTTCATGTTCAAGAATGGTCAGGTATATACGAGGAATATCCTCATATGACCAGGAAAACATGTCGCATAATTCCTTAAAAAGGGTTGTGTAAATGCCAATATCTTCTGGTGAAGAGTTTGCTTTGATGTAAACATTTTTCACAACACTAAGTTTAATGGAAATATTGATCAGCCGTGTTTTGTAAATGTTTTCCATATTCCCCTTAGGAAACACTCCTTATTTCGGTAAAGGGTTTATGGGTTTATCAATATCTTCACAAAGTCTCACATGAAACTCTAAATTCTATATTCTACTCAGATCTGGAAGGAAATAAGACTTGTGGTGCATATCTATGCAAATCTTATCAGGTCTTATCATGGCTTCCAAGATAGCTTTGTCTGATGGTAAAACCATATCTAAGAATTCATTAGAGTATGCAGAGTTCACTTCCCATGTAGGAAAATATTTCATCTAAATCCTCAGAGACATAAGGAGTTGCAACGAGATATATAACATCGTCATACAGAGCTTGATAATCCACCTCTGCTGTAGATAAGGGCACTTCAAGATCAACTTGTGTGGGTAAAATCCATGGTTTAGTCCTATTTGAAACTAAAGATACCTCCTCGGATGTAAAAATTATGTTCTCCACACTAGTTGTTCCAATATAGTTTATAGGAGCAGGAAAATCAAACATGCCCATAAGTGAAGCATGCATTCCTACTCCTAAACTCTCATTCATTGGGAGGTTCTGATCAACTAGTGGACTATTAGATTCTGATGTATCCATATGAATTTTCTATCTAAGACAGTTGATCTATAGTAATTATCTTTCTTTCATGAGGAAACATAAGAACCCGAAAAACAAACGATGCGATCACACTCATCACATAGGTCCAACTTCTCTCCAAAAGAAAATTCTCATCTAATGGAGTGTTTACCACTTCAACCTCAACTGAAACTACTTTCTCTGCCAAATTCAATATCAAAAAAAGGTAGGATACCATGAGGACGGAAAGACCTTCCATCGAAAGTATTAAGTAAAGTGTTAAATGGAACCAAGTTAGGAGACCCTAGAGCTTCCCAACATGATATAGCCATCACACAAGTAGATATGCCTTCATATATGACTGTTTGTCTAATGGTTTTATTCCCAATGACTAATTTGACTTGGAAAGTGACATAATAAGGAAAATGTGGTTTGACATCAGACATGTCAAAATTAGCGACTAAACCTATAGAATCAAGACTATCGATAGAAACTAGAAGCATATTACGTTGTGAAGGAAAAATCTGTAGCACTTCCAAAGCGAACATGTCACGGGGAGTTTGGGATAAATCATGCACAAATGAATAGTTGGGATCAAATCGTGCATTAGGATTGTGTGATTCCCTCTTGAAGACACCTTTCAATATCTTAGGCATAGGGTCGACCGGTTTTTCGATGGAAAGAGGGGATGGTGTTTCGACAATCTGTTTATCCTTTTGTGATAGTTCAAGGTCATAGTTCTTAGCTCTTGGTTGTAGAAATTCATGGGATTGGACCATGTTAATGTAATATTGATCAGATGAGGATGCACTTTGGGTGCCCCCAGCGACATTAGAGTCACCCAAAGTTGTGTTTTGTCCTTTTGGAAATGGATCTTTAAGGACAACAGGTTATTGTTTTAACGACTTCTGAGCTTGTTCCATAAGGGGCAATTGATAGGTTAAGTGATATTCTTGACAAAGTTTGCAAGGAAACTTCACCTTTTTCTTCTCTTTCTTACCCTCTCCCTTCTTCCCCTTGTTCTTTTTTCCACTAGGATACTTGGTACCCTTTTGATGAAATTGCGCATTGTACACATTAGCAGTTTGGGGTGGGCCTAGAAACATTAGACACCTCTACTACAAATTTATTTACATATAACTTGTGTATTTTTTTGGCTAAATATTCTACAGTATTTGTTTCGACTGAACCCATGATGTCGTCGGCATGTGCTCCAGATTTCAATTTAAGAAAGTCAATATTTGATCTAGGTGCATTGGGTATAATTTTGTAAAGAATCCTAGACTGAGCATAAATCAAGTCGAGTTGCTAGGCTCTAATATTAATGGCTTCTTCCTCTATGGTTACTTCTAAAGTAGAAACATCTTTTGAAATATAAGGTAGTAGTGACTTCAAAAACCATTCTAGAAAAAATTTAGTAGGAAAGTTAGCCTTGATCAACCTCTTCTGCCTTCGCCACTCTTGAATATGGTAAGAGATGTGCATGGATTTGTTTTTCCTGAAAGTAGACAAAAGCTATGTGTTGGAATCATATCAGAAGATATCTCTAAATTGTGAAAACTATCGTAAGTGGCAGATGGGATTTCAATATACCATTTTGATGCCATACTAGTTAGAGTTCTTTGGAACATTCTTAGCTAAATAGAATCATCATTCAACGAATTAGAGGAACATCATAGATGAAAGGTAGTGACATGGTCACCTGGCTCTTCACTAATTTTTCCTTGGAATTTAGGAATATCTGAAGGTAACTTGATTGGGACCGATGGCCAAGTCGCATCATGAAGCGCATGATCATTCATTAATTTATAAATATATGGAAAATTTAAAGTTTCCAGAAAAGGAAGATGAGGTCTAGCCAGAGTTTGAGGAGTTTGGTGGGAAGAAGTTCCTGAACCAAAATTCTCATGAGGTTGGTTGGGGTTTCCCTTAGCCACCGACTATGAAGTGACAATAGTTTGAAACATATTCCACCCAAATTCTAAAGGGTTTCTTCCTTGGTGTGCACTATAATGAGGTTGACTATGTCTGACTAAAATATGAGTTGTAGACACATGAGTAGTATTCCTTCCACCAAATAATGAGAAAGAAGAGTTCCCAACTGGTAAAGTCAAAATTTGACCAACATTTGAAAGATAAACCCTATAAATGGATTTTTTATTCCAGAAGATACACCATATTAAGTAGTTAAAGGGCCTACAAATGGAAAGGAAGGAGGAATATGTCCCCCATACCAAGGATAACCCAGGATGAATGGGGAAAAAATACTAGGATTGTGTTTAAAATTTTGGAATAGAGGAGAGGATGTGAAAGGTACACTAGGTATGTCAGTAACTTTAGAAGAACCATTATTGGTATTCACAGATACAGGAGGATTGATTACTCAAGCACTCGGTGAAATAAAGGTTGTTGAAGTGAAATTCAATGACGCTACTGGTGCAAAGTGAGTGTTGGATACTGGTACACTTACATGAGGAGGAAATAATCATATTGATAACGTAACTGATGTGGGAGTGTAAATATATCTCGATCCTTAACCTGTGTTTGTCATGACAAAACCTAAAGTAACACCAATCCCGGATTGACCAAACAGAAGTACTTGCACTAAAACTGAGTCCTCTATGTCAGTTAAAGGCAGGTTAAATTCTCTTGCAAATTCTTCAGCTTGTAGATATTCAACCTCTACTGACTAAGGGGTAGGTTCAATATGTATAATAAGTTTAGGTTCTCCAATACTTTCACTTATGCATGTTTATTCGAAAGAACCACTTGTGTTAACACATTGTATTCAGGTGGGGGCTCCACTGTAACGGGGGGAATGTTTTGAAACCTTCTCTACCTATGGAGGGATTGATCCTCTACATATAATGACTTAAATAAAATAGGCCTAAGGTAAATCTAATACACAAGCAGTACAAACAACACACCATTAGAAAAATTGTCTAAGTATCCAACCCAATCATACGAAGATACCTTCCAAAGGGAATCTTGGGATGATGAGGACCCAAAACTAACCAGTGAAGGGTGAAGGATAGTTACCTTGGGTCCACAATATAATCACTTTGGGGCAAGCATTTGAATCACCAATCGCTTTTCCAAAGAGTTGCAAGGGGTTTCCTCCCACATCTGCCCTAGGTACAGTGGAAATAACCTTCCATTGTCACTTGTGTAAGAGCCCTAAAAGTCAAGATACTATGGCTACCAAACTAACAAAGAGGGTCTGGCGAAATAGTCATCAATCTAGTTGATGTGCATGGAAGGGTAGCTAAGCCCGAAACTCGAATAGCATCAGCACCACAAGGGGCCAAAAGTGGTACTGAAAGAATCCCCAAACATGCAACAAATCAGGTGTATGATCAACTAAGTTTTGGAGGGATATCTCTACAACTCAATCTCACATGACCTCATGCTTACCTCCTACGTGAGAGGATCTTTCTAACTCACCTCTTTGTAAGGTTGGATTTCCTAAAAGAATAGCCACTATGTTTGATTTTGATAGTTTTGGGTGGTTTCAGAGATAAATCCTAACCCAAAACACTAGCCTAGACTAGAATGTGTTTGTCCCTAGTAAGAAAACTTACTAATGTATTTTAATTATGAGTGTTATTTTTAAAGGTTGTTTATTACTCAGAAGGAAGTGGTCATGAAACTAGTGGAATGTTCATACTGAACAAGAAAGAGAAAGATGTATGATGTAATAAGTTTCAAAAACATTGTTTTCACTTGGTCTTTATTTTTCGAAATAAATGAAATTAACAATGTGACTTTGGAGATAAAAACTTTTTCTTTTTCCTTTTAAAAGTTCAAAAACAAGCAAATGTGCCTAGCTAATGCAACTAGACTAGAATGCATACAACTTGCATTTGTTTTTTATTTTCTTCAAAATGGAATAAGAACAATGGATTATAAAATAAGGTGTAAATTAGATGCAAAATATTAAAAAAATTAGATTCTAAACTAAGTCTTATAAGAATAGACATCAAACAACTTAAGGGACCTGACAACAACTAACTTGGAAAGACAACAATGTACCTAAGACACAGTTGTTCAACTTGGAAGAAAGAGGGTGAACCAAAAACCCTGCAACAAGAAAAAGACTTGCATAGGGAAACAACAGAGGTCGATAATCAATTATCTAAGCCACCTTTAATCAAAATACACACCAAGTAGCAAGAATAAAATAAAATCTTCTTCACAAACATTCACATCAAAAATACTTTAAAAAACTTGCAATTTATCAAAGGCAGAGACCAAAGTGTTGGAAACACACCAACATGACTCCTGAAAGAGTTTGAACTCCCAAAATACTAAAGGACAATCTGAAAAGTTAACCCCTAACTCACCAAAAATGGCTACAGGAAAACACACGCGTGTTCAGCGAGAAACGTTTGTGTGACACGTGACTGCATAGGAGGAAAGTCATGTTTTTTCATAAAACACGCAGGTGCAGATAGCCTGCACTCACCTTTTGTCCTAAAAAATCTTAAGAAAAAAAATTAAAACTTAGTCAGACCAAAAGTATGGGCTGGAATCATAAATATATGACTTCTGCAAATTCAAACCAAGACCAGAAGACACAAGAACTAGAAGTAAAACTTACAAGAAAACCCCAAATCAAATGATACGCCCTAGTATGGTCGCCATTTTTGTTGTTAGGAAAAGGGTGTAAGTACAATTTGTTACAGTCTGATTAAAAACATTAGTATGTTGGTGACCTCCTTAACCTTGGTCATAGGAACACTTTCCCTAACCAGTATATTCGTTTCGTTTAGATAATGCTATTTATATTTTTGTTGTAGAGTGTTGATCAGGGAATTTGTAATAACCCAAAAATTCATAAAAATTTAAAATTTTTCATGTAACATAAAATGTTCAAAGATGTCACTACCTAAGAACCAATAACTGCTAGCGGTTACTCAAACAGTAGTATTTTAGAATAGAGCATTGTAATTATTTAGTTATATATAATTCATTTGTTTATCTTTGCAGTACTATGTTACAGATGTTGTATTCCGCAGTTTATGTTTTTAAAAGGATAGGAAAGGAAACTATATCTAAACCGGATGTTAAGTGTGTTATTACTGCCTTCTGTCAAGTAGGAAAGAACCTTAGATGAGATCAAGGCTTACTTATCTTACAGCTACCGTAGTGAAGTGATGTTTCTTTTACAAGTTCTAAACATGTAAGCAGTTTTGTTACCAGTAAAATTCCAGATCGAGAATAGCACTCAACTAGCATTGGATAAACGCTAGTTAAATTGTTTGTTTTGCAGCTTGACCCCGTAAGAGGTATTGTTGATATTTTTATTGTTTAGAAATCTGCATAAATGTTTGTAAAACACTATTGTAATCAATTGGGTTTAGTTCAATTATGCTTACTGCTACAGTACTTGTTTAAATGACCTTCCTCTTTGTGTTTTTGGCTATAGACTTGTATTTAATTCTAGATGGGCATTTTATAAACAGATCTACTACTGTCAAAAAGGAGCACAATAACCTAAGAGGTCTAAAAGTTAGAGGATATGTTATATCTACTTGTGACCAAAACTTCACATTTACCATTAGTGTTGGGTATACGTACTGTTTATATTTACTCAAGTTCTTTCCAAGACTTTAATTATTCTGTTCTAACGATCCTCCTTAACCAAGTATTTATATTTGATTTTCTTGTGTCAGAAATCTCATTTTATATGAGTTTTTGTTGACAAGGCATGTATTTGAAATTTTAAAACCATGTTTAGATAAAGACCTATCTTAAAGATCTCTATAGTTAAGTTCTTCTATATAATGTTAATTCCTCCCTTGTTTATATCTTACGACACCCAATAGTAACATTATTTAAAGTTGAGAAGAACATAAATATTTTAAAGTTATGCATAAGAACTCTAGTGTAAATGAACACCTTCCAAATACAAAATCTATGGTTATAAAACAAAGAAATCAAAATGAGGATAATGATACTATGCAATGATATCATAGGGTTTTGACTTGTGAACAAAATGATTATGCAGGTTGGACGAGTTCAAAACTATAACATAAAACCCATAACTTGCAAATAATTGGGTGGACATGTGGTTGGTGTTCAATGATTAGGTTTTGTTGACCTCGAGGTGCCATATAACTTGTTTCAAACCCTAAAATTGCATTTTGATTTTGGTATTTGTTGTGGAGTGGTTGAGCTGTGAGCTCATGGCCGCTAGGCTTGTTATCATTCCTCTAAACAAATGCACACAGGCCTTCATAAGCCATTATGAGCTCCTCAACAAGTTTGTCTTTTAAGCTTTGATGCAATACGAGTGAGCAC